>OOFH01109875.1:5033-18849 GCA_900323355.1 Merlangius merlangus
AAAGCTCTCGATCTATCGGTCGATCTTCGTTCCTATCCTCACCTATGGTCATGAGGGTTGGGTGATGACCGAAAGGACGAGATCGCGGGTACAAGCGGCCGAGATGAGTTTTCTCAGAAGGGTGGCTGGCGTCTCCCTTAGGCAGGCGCGTCGTTAGACCTGGGCATTCGAGGCTATAGCCCCGGATCTTTTGGGAATAGCCCCGGATCGCTGTGCCGTTAAAAAAAACACATAATGCTGAAAATAGCCCCGTAGAGTTTACTTCTTTGTGATTGAATTACCAGCAGCCACAGATGCAACATTGTAGCGAGTGAAAACCTCAATGGGTAGATTTAGAATAATTTGTTGCAAAATGTTGCAAATTCAACGTCGGTATTCACACATTCAGATGCAACATTGTAGCGAGTGAAAACCTCATGGGCAGATTTAGAATAATTTGTTGCAAATTCAACGTCGGTATTCACACATTCAAGACGTAACAGCTAATGACAACATTGAACTCTCATGCAGGCTCGAACAGAGTGACACACACACACACACACACACACACACACACACACACACACACACACACACACACACACACACACACACACACACACACACCAGGACTAGGTGGAGAGATTATATCTCAACACTGGCCTGGGAACGCCTCGGGATCCCCCCGTCAGAGCTGGTCAATGTGGCCCGGGAAAGGGAAGTCTGGGGCCCCCTGCTTGAGCTGCTCCCCCCGTGACCCGACCCCGGATAAGCGGACGAAGATGAGATGAGATGAATATTTTAACCAATAAAAACATGATCAAATTATCTTGCCAATCAAATGCAGCCACTTGAGTCACATGACAAGTGTTGTCATAGCGCTCAACAGGGTCGCGCATTTTTTAAACATTTTAGTCGAGAAGTGATTCGAGAAAATGGATGAAACCGCAGATTCTGAGGATGAACAACCACACCCCTGGCCTCACATACAAAGTATGTTTGACTTGAAAAATTATAAAGAAAATAGCTACATCATGCGCTGCCTTCTTTGTGCGCCCAAACAAGTGGACATTTCAGCCTACAAGAACTCGACGTCAAACCTGAGAAAGCATGTTGCGGTAAGTTATCCCGTAGGGACGAGTACCCCTACCTACCAGTTTTCGTCAAGATTCCTTTTGTACCCACCACTTCATTTTTTTTTTAGTTTAGTTTAATTCAACTAGTTTTTTTTTTAGTTGAATTATGTAAGGGATATCATATGTATAGAAGGCCGATCATTATCGGGAATATAAGCCCCTTCAGGGCGAACCGGACACCTCCACTTTGCGTCGGTGTCCGGTTCGCCCTGAAGGGGCTTATTTTCGATAATGTACGGCGACGTTCTACACATTATCCCGCTTATTACACGGCTACTTGCCAAAACGAAAAAATAACTTCACACGGTGTCTTTTTACAATGTATTTGTTACCAGCATTCGTAACGTTGATCAGCAGAGAAATAGTCAGCCAAAGACGTCAAAGTCGCTTAGCAACCAGCGTACTCGGTTGCTAAGTGACGTCAACGTCTTTGGCGGACTATTTCTCTGCTGATCTGGGCTTATTTACCCGATATTGACCGGCGTTCTATACATTATCCCTTAATTAGCACTGTATGCCCCATAACATTTCAATATATTATAATTTGTTGGCATAATGTGTTAATTTTAATGGATAAATCTCTCATAGCCTCATTGGTATATTTTTCTGTCCACAGAGGGTTCACCCTAACAAACTGATGACGTACACAAACCTCATCGAGTCGAACAGGAAGCGAAAATCCTCCTCTTCTCATGAACCTGTGAACAAGGCCAATATCATACACTGTAAAAAGAAAATTGTTGGATCAACTTAATTGAATCACTTCAATTGGTAACACGTAAATGAATTAAGTTTATTCAAATAAAAATAGCAAGTTAGACTAACCCAATTGTTTCAAGTCGGATCAAATGACTAAAATGTTAGTTTTCAAATAAACAATTTGCATCAATCAAACTTAAAATTAATGCACAACAAATTAAAATGTCCTTTTTTTCCAACTCTATTATTTGCTATATCCTAAAGTAAGATACTGCTTCCTTAGAACTCAATATTCTGACTTGAGTTTAAGAATATTTTTAAAGTAACCTGAATGTGAAATGTAAGTTTACTCAACATAATTAAAATACTTTCTTACAATTACAATTTTAAGTTGGCTTTCAAAAAAATATCACATTTTCAAATCTTTTTTTTTTTAAATACTTTATTATATGAAAGTATAAAACACAACATGCCGATATCTTCCAACACATTTCACATTAAATGCATACAGGTTCAATTTACAGTTTATACTACATAAAGATTTTAGTCATTTTCAATTGCTTAACCATTCCTGTAACTGCATGCATTTGATAGCAGTCGACAAATGTCGCTCATCCAGGATAGCTTAAAGGACAATTCCAGTACTTAGCACATTGAGCCCCCTTTCTGGGTTGTCTTTCATCCTAGACAACCCAGAAAGGGGGCTCAATGTGCTAAATACCGGAATTGTCCTTTAACTCAAACAAGTCCCAACAAGCACACAGGAGCATAAGTGATATTGCAAAGTATTCTTTTGACCTGCTCCCCTTCACTACCAGTGTTTGAGCCGGAGTGTGAGGCAAAAAGCTATACATTATAAATGTTTAACCATTCATCTAAATAAAGTCCAAAGTAGGCACCAAAGTATTATGCAAACATGCATTTTAACAATCACAATACTAATGCATAAAAAGTGCATAACAGTTTGGGGAAGCAAAATCTTTACCATATAGAACACCTCTACCAAAAAAATAATCCTGCAAGTTATAACGCAACTATCAACATTTCATCCTATATTTTGAAAATACATTTGAACTAGTAAGTACAAATATGGTTATATTTAACCAACATATTAAGATAATATAATGAGTTTCTCAATATAATGACTTGCAGGTTGTTATTTTACTTCCAAAAAAAGAAACAAAAGTATATATGAAAGGCACTTAAATTAAATCGGACCAACAGTGTGCATAACGATGGATGACAACACCTCAGTAAGGTATTTGAGCTCTAAGCATTAACAGATTGTATTTTTTGTTATTTTGAGAACACATGAACAAAAATGAAATCTTTCCACAGAAAATGAAAAAAACTCCTCTACGAAAAACCTGCAACAAAATCAATGTGTATCATCTTGTGGTTTGAAGAATATTTGTCTCTTTAAACACAAAGGCAAAAAAACCCAAAGAGGCTTGAGTTTCACAGGCCCCATGTCTTAAAGGATAAATGTGGTGTAAAATGGATCTGGGATGTTTAATATGATAACGAGATGGTATGTCCGTTTGGGAGCAAAATAGCGCCTCTAGACGCATTCTTAAGTTGGCTGTTTTTAGCAGATTCTACCATCGGTAGAATCCACGCTATAAACTTGGAATCATGGGGGCATCGTCTCATGTTAAAAACGAAATTGCTATTTAAAAGGCTAGAAGTAGCCCGACACTTCTTTGGTAGCATAATAAGGGTCTTAAAATATAAAAAGAGGCATTGATAACTTTGTAAGTGTACAGATTGTTTATTAAAAATGACATTCTATACACACAATACCATCAGCAGTTCACCCGTCGACGCCATTTTGTATTTAAGACTCGATAGGTCGATTGACAAACACAGAGCTTGTGACATCCGTGAACAATACGCATGCTCCATGTTCGCCAAGATACTTATCGAGTCTTAAATACAAAATGGCGTCGAAGGATGAACTACTGATGGTATTGTGTGTATAAAATGTCATTTTTAATAAACAATCTGTACACTTACAAAGTTATCAGTGCCTTGTTTTATATTTTAAGACCCTTATTATACTGCCAAAGAAGTGTCGGGCTACCTCTAGCCTTTTAAGTGGTTTAAAATAGTGATTTTGTTTTTACCATGAGACGATGCCCCCAAGTTTATACACTGAAAAAAGGAACATGTTGGATTAACTTAATTCAATAGTGGACATTGGTTGCACACAGATGTTTTACTTTGGCAGCAATTTAAACAATTGAGTTAAATTAACACAAGTTATTCATGTTCAATAAACCTGTGTATTTTGTGTTGATACAATGTGATTGAAATGTGTTATAGTAAAGTAATTTGAACATTTTAATTCTTTGCAATTTTAGCATTTTATTTCAACACTATTCAATAACTTTTAGTCCAATACTATTTGGTCACTTAAATACTACACGTTATTTTCATATTACATGTTAGTATTATATTATTACACATTTTTGTATTGTTCTCTGAAGATGGTTGCCTGTAACCACTGGTAACCTTTCAAAATAAAATGTCTAATTTAACTGCAGTGACAGTAGGTAAAGAATTGAGCTGACATTACTGTTCTACAGTAATACAAAACAGTGAACAAGTAATGTCAGTTTTTCAGTGTTTTTATCGACTTAGAATTAAAATTAGACCTTTTCTTTTGAAAAAGTTTACAGGCAACCATCTTTAAAGAAAATACAAACATTATGTTCAAGGTCTCTATTGTCAAAATTAATTCAAATAACAATTCTAACTATAAACAATTTGATGTAACTATAGAACTGATTTGAAATGCAAACCTTTAGTTACCATTGCCATTCCAGCAATAAATTATTTTAATGTCTAATTAATACCTTTCTATTAACTTTCCTAAAAATTAACATTACCAATTTTTACCGCAATTGAAAATAAAAATGAACAGTTGCCTGTCAAAACCTTTATTCAAGAGCTAAACAGCAATACAGCGAGTATAAAAAAATTCCAACACTGACCTCCAAATACAAAAAGTGCAATAACATAAATACCCGTGTTTTGTCTCTGAATCTGAAAGATGCCATGTGGAAAAAAACAGAATCTGGTCATCAACTAAGATTCAAGGTTTAAGTTTAAGTGTCACTTATACAAGCAAAAGGTAAATATTTCAAAACTGTTACACTGCCTTCAGTCAGGCCATGAATTCACCCTGCACATAAGATTATGGAACTGTGTCAATATCTAATGCAATACTGTTGTAGGAATTAGAACAGCAGTTGAACTTGAAATAATCTACACAAGGATAAAGTTTCATAAATTACACACTAGCCTAAAACCATCTAACCTAAACACATCTTTGGTTTCACAGGTAGGGCCTGTACACAAAGAAAAAAGAAAAAAAAAAACATTTTTCCAACTGAATTGAAAGTGAAACATGTCGCTGATCTCTTCACCTGTATAGAAAAATACAAACATAACTGAAGAATGCTGCCAGAGTACTTATTGAGGAGATGAAGAGGGGAAAAACAGGCCCCATCCATGTGGCAGTTAAGGAATAAACACTTGGTGAAGGAGCAGTATCAACTGACTGACACTTTTTTTTTTGTTGGTGGACTTAACAATGGATGCCATGATTTGTTTTGGGTTGCTGATAGTTCACCTGGAAAACCTCCAAAATGCAGGAGAGCAAGTGTGAGCTTTTGATGTCCTCCTAACTGGAGCTAACCGCCTCACGTGCACAACAACAGTGGGCTCTCCTTACTGGAGCAGTTTTGTCTTTAAGTTTTGGGCTTTCCTCGAAAGCTGAGTCGCATCCAACTCCATTATCACCTTTTGAATCACTTCGAAAGTGAAGCGGAGCTGTGACGGATACCTCATATTCAAAGAGTAAAAAAGTCCAAACAGCAAGGCTGTGGCAAGGGCCACATTATCCAGATCTTGCAGAACCACCACACCCTCGACGATGATGCCAACATCAGGAAAGTCATTGCCTGGCGTCTCTCTGGTGATGTAGATTCCCACTGTCGTTTGCTCGATGGCACTCAGTGCAGTGGCTTCAGTCATGTCCTGAAAATAAACAAAAAAACAAACAAAAAAAGATCAGATTTAGCAATTCTAATGCTATAGTTTATTTAAACTCATGTAAGCAGCAGATTATTACAGCCAAAGAAGCTTTACAAACTAAGGTAAAGATTGAATTCTCATCCTCATTTTTTCTGGAAGTTGTTTTCATGTTCCTGGATGAATTCCTGATATCAGTAACCTGGACTTTATCCAGGGCTCTATCACAGTCCCAATTTCCGCCCTTGTCAGATGAGGGTCAGTGCAGTGTAGGAAGATGGTGGAATTTTCCTTCTTTGACTAAATTCACAAATGTGAAGTGTTTTCACACTGGTGTAATCCCTAATGCAAGAGAAACAATATTTTTTTGCTCTGTGGCAGAGGGGTCAAAGTAGGTGGTTTTTCACATTCATAATGGGGGGCTATGGAAAATAAGTGGACTATTTAGACCATTTGTTTTAATCTCAGCACTGGAATCACTTTGCCAAGGTGATAAAGAGGGTAAATGGACCTAAACAGTCCAAGTAGAATCACTGGGTTAACTGTTACACAGTTTGAAATGTAGCAAAGCCACAATCTACTCACAAAACACTCACCACATACTCCTGCACCAAGACATCAGGATTCTCATTTAGGTAGATGCAGAGTCCTTTAATGAGGGACTCCCTTCGGGCATCAGTGTCTTCCTTAAGAATTATAACAAAGAAAATAGAGATATTTGAACTCAAATTTTCAGTAGCACAGAAGAAAGTGATCAAAGATAGTATCTACAAAACAACACTAAAATTACCCATTTGTACCTGACCTTTATGGATATATCATCTCCAGAGATTATATTAAAAAAAAGAAACATTTCTCACAGTGGGACAGTGAATGCATGATAAACATGACTGGGTCCTTTCAGTGGAATCAGTACTCACAGGTAAAGGGAGTTGAGCTTTGCAATGAATGCATATAAATATTTTACTGACCTAATGCAATTCATATACACTTTATAGTTAAACAATTTAGAGTTAAAAGTTCTTACAGGCATCATGGCAGCTATGTCTTTCAGCTTTTTGCCCGGCTCCCCTGTTCGCTTTGCAAACACTCTCAGCAGACTTTCAGAGAGAAGGTCAAGCTGCGACAGAAACCTGGATTGTAGAGGCATCGTTGTGATCCTCTTGAACTCTGTGTTTATCTGAAACAACATTAAATTATTTTTAAATAACGGCACAGCCAACAGATTTTAGAAGACATTTCTAACATCAAAACTACACCTGCCCGCCATATCATGGTGTGCAACGTGCATGGTTAATCGTCTGGGCTCTGCTATGGAATACCTGGAAACACATGCTAATGAAGTCGAGCCATTACTTTTACACATGAACACATAATCCATGACAAAACTAGTCAGGGCATCATTTTTTATATTACCTCCATTGCATCAAAAAGAGCTGGCCATCTCTCTTGTACATTGCTGATCATTGGAGCTTCACAGATGACTTCTTGTCTTCTTAACGCAAATGTCCTGTCCATTTTAGCCCTGATTGTCTCTCTGTTGTTGAGCTTCTTGACATCTGAAAGGAGTTCGACCCTCATCTTCTCCAGGGACTGGGCACATTCTCCAAGTGGAAAAGAGGGGCAGTAGTCCACTTCACCCCTCTTTGGTTTCTTAACATCATAAGCAGGGGAACGTTTTTCAGCTGGTTTATATTTCAAAGAATTCACACATACTTCAGGACATCCTACTTTCCGGAGATGTGTGCGGTAGTTTGACAACTTGTATTTGAGGCTCATCTTCCATCCATCGTAGCCAGTGGGTGAGCCTTTTTCTTTTAAACATGGATGCTTCAGGATGAGTGCCTCTGCAACTTCGTCAAACTTACTGTCTGTGAGATAGACTGTGTGCTTGACTACCTCCTGGATCAACCCCTCCAATATGTCGGACTTCAGCTTTGGATCAGGGATCAGCAGCACCCCATTTTCCTTGAAAGCTACGTGGGCCTTCTCAAGCTTAATTTCTGCATCGTATGTGAAACGGGGAACAAAGAACAAATCTGGCCATGAAGACCGTGATGACGTCGACTCTGGAGTTGAAAGAATCACAGTGCTGTCACCAGAACAGGATGAGGTGTCACCAGCAGCACTGGTTGATGAAAAGGAGAAACTGATTTCACCTTGATCTTGAGGTTGGCAGGATGTGTATATCACTTTGAGTGTCGCTTTGTCTCGTATTTCTTCCATTGAAGTTAAGTTCATAAATTCGTTGCCAAAAAGCGTGTCCATGAACTGCAGTCGGAAGGGTTCTATTATTTTACACAGAGTCTTTATGTTATTCTCTAGTTCAGCCACAGTTGAAGGCAGACCAGCAGAAAACATGACTCTCTGACTGCTGTCTGGTCCAAGGATAACTCTGAGAATAGCTTGAGTTGTCATGGTCTCACATCACTTTCTGTTAGGAAAGAATAAGAAAATGTAATTAGAATCTGTTTTATAACAAGAAGTATTGTTAATCACCAAATCTCATCTTTTACTCTTAAAACACTAATAATTTTAAGAATCTGACAACTTAACTTAACTTTAAAAAACAGACATGCCAACATCAACTTGTCAAAAGTATACAAGAAAATGAGTTAATAACAACAAAAAACACCAGTTAGTGTGTCCAAGATTCCCCATGCATATTAGTACATGACAGCAGAGAAGAAAGTATTTTTTTTGTTACACTGTCTTCTAGTGTTACCCAACACAGTCATACCATTCCTTTCATCACAGCCATGAGTGCATGATGTTGCCAATCCCACCACCATCAAAGTTAAAACACAGAGTGCAACAAACATATCACTGTGACACATAACATTGAGAAGCTGAGGAGAGCACAGGACCACCAGAGGAGTGATGAAGTGTGCAACATGCTCAAAACAGAATTGAAAAGGAGTGCTCTCCAGGGTTTCCATACATTAATTTTTTCAAAATTTTCCATAACATTCCCATAATATTTATTCAATTTCCTTGATTTACTTTGATTGGAAAAAAATATGATCAAATAAAATGAAATAAATCAAACAAAAAAGGAGAGATCTTTTTAGTGATCATAGGGAACAAAGCTGAGGTTCTTAGTAGTAGGAGAAGAGGAGGAAAGAGATGAGAGGAGAGAAGATAAAAGAAGGATGAGGTCTAAAGTAATGAGGAGGGAAAAAGAAACACTGAAGGAATTGAGACAGATAAGACAACAGGAAGCTGAGGAGGAGAGAGCTGGAGGAAGGAGAAATAGGATGAGGAGAAAGAAAGGGGGAAAAGATAACAAGAAAGAGATGAGAAGGAAGGAGCAGAACAGGAGGAGAGAAAGATTTCAAGTTCAAGAAATCTTTATTGATTTTGAAAGAGAGGTGTCAAAAGGAGGGGACAAAGAGCCCACACCCATGCATATTAAAATATAAAATAATAATTCCAAATCAAATCAAAATCTAGAAATCTTTATGTGTGTATTTATTTATGTATATATTAATTATAATTAATTAATAGTTTTTGCTGGAATTGTGTGTCCATGAGAACCCTGGGCCTCCTTTTAAAGACTGCAACTGTAGGCACAATAATTTTACATTATCTTACCAGAACACACAGATTGATCTCTTCAAGGTCACCATCCGCACACCCCCAACAACATAGGCAGCCAGAGGATACTCATCAACCAGTTCAGAGATTTCCACAAGAGCAAGTTCTCGTGCTGGAGATGGAGTCAGCTGGAAGGCTCCATAATGCTCACAATACCATCCACACAATAGTTTCAACACAAAAAATAGCCTCTGCTGCAAAATACACACTTGATGAATTTCCCCAAATTCAGGCAAGCCACCCTCAGAACCATATGCCACTATCATACCTGGTCTGTAGTTTATTCCCTTGCTCCAAACATTTTTTGCCAGGTTTATTTCAGATACATCAGGATCTCTCTGTTTAAAAGCGTGAGCTAGCTCTTCCTTCAAAACATCTAATGGGACAGTGGATACATCTGATACATCCAGCTCTGGTTTATCAATATTTGGAGATGACAAGTGATAACCAATCATAATCTGATGTTTCACAGCCAGAGACAGAGGCACATTTTTAAAGCAACTGGTTTGTTTGATAACTTTTTTGAAGAAGCTATGCTTTGCTTCAAACCTGATGGTCCAAAGTCCCACGAGAGGCCCCAAAAGCTGAATCAGCTGGGGATAATGTTCTAAATAGTGGTGTTTTGGCAGCAATCTTTTGTTAGGAAACCACTCTTGAAACCTTTGTCGATGATCTGAGATTTTGCTCTCAAGGTAAGCAATAGACTCGTCACTGTGAACTGGGGCGACCACAAGCTCAACAATCTGTTTTAGATCCAACAAGACCTGCCATACTGGCTCATGTTCAGGAATCTTTGGGCCAATTAGAAATGGGAGCAATCTTAACAAGCTCCAATTCTCATGGGCATTGCCCCCTATGGTTTTCCTGCTTGAAAGACTTTGTGGCAAAGTATGAGGCTTATTGGTTTTGTCTGTCCACTGGTATGGGAAATGCACAATGGAACTGTTTATATCATCCAAGGTGATATACTTCTTTGATATCAGTAATGTGAGGCAATGTGCTATTTCAACAGGCACAATGCCTTCAAGAAGATCATGAGCAAGGTCAGGGGGGTAGCCACTGACAACATGAAAATGAGACAGTGCTCCAGTAAAAGGACAGGCTCTTTTAACTCCAAAAAAGCTACTGCCACTATCTAGCGCTGCTCTGACATGGGTTTCATGTGTTTCCTTTGTTCTGAGGCTGAAAGTTCCTGACCTTACCTCATGCAACTGAACATCTGAAGCTGATGCTGTACAAAAACGACAAAAATAGGTGCCTGAAAAACTCTCCACAAAACCTGCTATTCCATGTGCGCCTAAATTGTCAGCAGCAACAGTCTGCACTGTACCCCTCAGTGATTTGTTCAGTTGTGGGACAAAAATACCATCAACTTCCAAAGACCTCAGGTCGCGTATGAGGGGCTCTAAAACCTTGTCATAACCAAATGACTTTACATTGTCCGTTTTACACAAAATGGCGAGGAAAATTGAGGACAAACTAGAATGAGACCCTGGGGGAAGGTTACTCAGCACCCAATACACAGCACAAAGTTTGTGGGTTTTGCGGGAGGTGCCCAAAGGGTTACAGACCTCAAAGTCATCGGCATACAAAGTTATGGATAAACTTAGGTCTTCCCCTGACAACAAACTATTTTCCTTAAAATGCAGACCATCCTTATAAGACCTGTACACAATTTTTTTCCCAATCTCTGTCTCCCTTTGTGTTTCGTGATTGCTAACTATCTTGTCCACAACATCCTTCCTATTCAGCAGCACTTGCAGGGATTCTAGGATGGGGACATACTGGAATGTTTTTTTCTCTTTTGCATCCAAAATATATTCTACCGGCTCAACAACATTAAATTTTGACTTATAGTATTGCTTACGTTTATATGTGGAACTCAAAGGTCCATCCTTCTTTATGGCCTTATTTAGAGGATTTGCTGAGCACAGAGAGGAGATTATTTCATCGATGACAGCTCTGTCAACTTGAAGCTTGTGCTTCTGAAAAATGTCCACTATAACACCTTCAGCATGAGATTTTGAGAGACAGCCGGTTAAGTGGTGAAGTTCTACCAAAAAGTCATTGATTGCTCTGCTTGGTACATGGGAAAAATGCTCTAATTTTAACAAAGCTGCTGCCAAACTGTGCTCGATTACATCTGGGAGGTCATTTAGAGCACCAGTACTACTACCAGGTTGAGCATCCTCACTAATGTCATCATCAGGCGTATCTGAAGCAGATTCTGGGGAAGCAGGGGTGGCTGATACTACAATTCCTGGTTTAAAATCTTTTGGTGAAAAAGACCTGTGTCTTCTGCTCTTGTGGGATTTAAAAGATCCTAAGATGTTTGTTTGAAATTTGCAATCCAAGAACATACACGTTACAACCTCATTTTTCTTCAAATGTGCATTAACGTGAGTCCAGTAATCCCTCTCAGACACAAGATCCTTACAAGGACACAAATGGCAACTAAATGTACATTTCTCTGACTGATGACAACTAGTTTTAATAACATGACATCTATTCAAATGAATTAACAGTGCATTCCATGTTCTAAAAGTGCATGGGCAACTTGCATGCACACATGGAATACGATTGTTATTCCCAATATAATGTCTATGTCTGACTCGATAGTGTTTCAGAATATGGGACCTACTTGGAAAAACTGAAGGGCAGGTCTTGCATTTCCACATTCACTCTGTCACTGGAACACTTTTATCACCATTCACTGTGAAAGTGGAAACAAAAAAGGATTAAAGGTAGGGTTGGAAATCCTGGGAAAAATGGTTCTAGCAGGCCACATTTAAAAAATACACAGACAAAAGTCCAAGCCGTTTTCCTCAGACTTCTCTCTGGGGCGACGCCTCCGGAGTGCAGGAACAGACACTGCTTGTTCAGCGTTGGGTTTCTCATCAACTGATTGCAAAAGGTTAGATAAATGATAGCTATGCTTACAATTAATAATAGTGCTAGTGTGATGGGATATTGAACATTTCTGATTTTGCCCTATTTGATACATGGAAAAAATATCTGAAATGCTCAGAAACATAAAATAGTCAACTCAAGTAGACCGTAGACCTCACCAGCTAAACTAATTACATTAATCACCTGTCTGACAATATTTAGGCTACAGGTAAAAGTTGAACCTATGACAAAAGTTGTAGTATTAGATTGCACAGATGTAGGTGGCCAGTGTGTATATGCATGTGCTGAGCAATTCATTTAAATCTATAATGCATTATAATTACAGTAACTATAAAAGCAATTACAGCATTCAGGTCTCACCACAAAAACTTGAGCCCAGATCCACCAGCTGACTCCAGGTGACAAGCCGACTTGCGTTTGTGTCTCTGCAGCAAAACAGGGGGGGGGAAATCTAGGCATTATAAAACTGTATTTCAATGTACATTAGATGTACACTCACCAGCAGCTGACGGACGGAACGGTAAAATCAAACAAACTGTCGGTCGGCACGGCACACCGGCAAGACGCGTCACCATGTTGCTATGGCAACGTAAACATACTTGTACTCAGACGTCACGTTCGGTTGTGTTTACCGTCGCAGCAGACGGCAAAAGTTAAAATATTTGAACTCGGGACGGCATTGCCGTTTGCCGTTGCCGGCGACGGTAGTTTTTGCCGTGCTCCCCCAAGTTTTACCGTCGTTCTCTCGTCCACTAACATGGAGTCCATGCCGTCTGCCGTTTACCGGACTCCATGTGAACTAAATGTCACTAACAGTTAATGCTACGGTCACGGTGCAGTTAACACACAGAACTGAATAGTTAGTTAGCAAACCTTAGCAAACAGAAAACCAAAGGAGCACCGCAATAACGTTATAACATTAATGGCGCCCGCTCAAAAAAAAAAAAAAAAAAACAATTCAAGTGAAACATGGTGATAACATAGCACGAGCAAATAAGCTCACGGCACGTTAACGTTAGGCCTAAGTTACATGGTGACTCTCAAGACATTAAACTACATTTGGCTGAGATTTCAACAATATTTAATTAGAAAATCTAGACTTACCGACCAAAACAATGGCGTGGCGTACCGTACTGCGACGAGTCCGTGAAGTGACGGTTGATGTCTTCGCGCCTCACGCGAACAATGCAACGCGCCTCACGCGAGATCGCGTGAGTTATCACGATAATTAACATAGCAACTTTATTGACTCACTTCATCTCAACATGATCTGAACACATTTATGTACCCTCTTTGCGTAGTATGTAGTTTCTACATGATATAGTTATGTTTAACTTTGAAACATGAGGCAGTTGTCTTAAATACACACAAGATGCTTTCATAAATCCAAGAGTGAGCCAGTCTCCTTTTTTCAGTGTAGCTTCACTGCTAGAGAGAGTGTGTGTGTGCACGTATAG
>OOFH01109882.1:0-10917 GCA_900323355.1 Merlangius merlangus
ATGATCAGCAAATGCTGCTGCTGCTGGTTTTGGTGCAGAAAAATACTTGGCTAGCAGCTCTGGAATGATACATTTTTTGAAAAAGTCATGAGCACATTCCAATTCTTTGTTAAAGAATGCCACATCAGGTGTGACACGTTAAACAAAAGTTGAAGTACTTTCCCTTTCAGTCCACAGAATGAAATCACAATAGGGTTTGTCAGTAACAGATAGCTGCATCTGCACTTGATAATAGTATGCATGGTCCCGCTTCAGTCTAATTTTTCCTTGCACATCTTTTCAAGGCAAAAGTATGCAACAGAATTTACTGCCTCATTAACAGAAAGGTCTTTTGCAGAAAATGGGCACTTAATTTCTATGACACCTGAACCACAGCAGCTACAGGAAACATATCCATCAGGTGAGACCCCAATAAATGGGTGCAGGGGTGAAATCCTGTATCTAGCTGTTTCTACCATGACATCCGTGTGTGAGAGGCGATGCCGCATTTCATAGTAGTATCTTGCCAAGTCCTCGTGTTGACATCCCCAACTGAAGAAAACAACAATAACATTAGTTTTGGACAATAGTAATGCCACCCCACATTGGTACCTCCCCGCTCTTTCAAAAGGATACGACTTGGTTTTACAATCCTGCTTTTTAAGAATAGTACTTCCTGGATTTACCCTCCCTGTTATTTTACCTACTTCACATTCATTTGATTGTACACCATCTGGAAAGGACAACTTTACACACAGGAGCAGTTACACACTGCATGCCCTACTTGACCCTAATCCTTTTATGCTCATGAATACCTGGTAGCCTCACTGGTGAAACTATGGGACTTTGGGTAGCATATTTGTCTTATTAGAGACACTGCAGGCTTTCTGAGGTTCGTCTTTGTGGCTGCTCTGAAGGTAGATCCTGTTACCCTACCACTACTTTGCTCAAACCAGATTTTGGATTTGGACTGGGCTCGGGTCACCTCCTCTACAATATCACTCTGAAAGCATGACAATCCAAACTGTTACACATAACATTTTAAGTCAGCACAGACTGTACACATGCAGTACATGATAGATTTTAGATTTCAGTTATTAGCTCCTGTTATTTTAAACAAAATAACATTTTCTGTACCTGTTCTTTGGTCACAGTTATGTCTTCAAATAGTGCTTCTGCTCGATATTGTAACTCTGCCAGGTTGAGGTCTCTTGCCTGCTTGTTAAACAGGTTGGTGAGGGGTTCTGGTAGATCCAGCATGACAGCCTTTGGCACATAGGATGCTGCATACTCTTTGACAACAGACAGGGCTACTCGTTTGATGATCTTGTGTGCGGCATTGGGAGAGGTTGTTGTAGAGTTGGGCTTGCTCAGCAGTGGTCAGAGGTAGGAAAGCTGGGGGGGAACAATGACCTTTTGAAGATTTTACTTTTTTATATTGTTGAGAGTTGTTAAAAATAATGTCCTTGCCCTGCTGATACTTCACTTTCTTTAAAGAGTCCTCACTTGGGGTGGCCCACTTGCACTTCTTAGATGTTACAGCTATCTCTTATTTTCTTATATTGTTATGCTGCCATATGCTGAACAACACAGCTGACACATGGGAGCCACTCTCACCAAGTCCAGCTGTGCAATTGCAGTGGGCTCCCAAGACAACCCCAACATTCCTCTCCACCATCCATGGCTTTAACTGAGGGAACGATTAACCTATCCATGAAATTAAAAATGTTAGCTACCTTGGTTGAGTACATCAAAGATTCAAACTAGCTACAGATAGCCAGACGCACCACGGTAGCTAGCCAAGCTAACATAAACTAACAACCCGGACTAGCTGCTACTTACATTACACTACCTATTAAACTGGGACACTTACCCTTCTAGTGACGATACAGGATTTTTTTGCATGAAGATTCCACAGCTGGATGTTCATTACAAAGACTGAGTCCATTTGTAACCCTCCAGGCTTTTGTAGGCTTTTAGAGAGTCACCCGAGTAAGACGATGGGAAGTTTATTATTTATATATATCTGGATACTGCAGATCTGGGACGTCTTCTTCAGCGGAGATGCTTTTGAAAAGCACCCCGGGGACATTATATGGGTCGGTAATATGTAACCTAATTAATTTTTTTCATGTAAAGCTCAATGTCATGCAAATTAAAGTGTACTCCGATGGCTTGAAAGCTTCGGCGCTGGCGCTGGTCATTTTAACGAAGCTCTTTAAGGGCGGAGCTTGATTTTACTGACAAAATGGTGTTCCGAAAACCGGTGGTCACGTGGGGTCTGGAACTCTATATAATATAATATATAATATCCGGGCCAAAAGCTGTGTGCGCCTCCGGATGGCCGTAGCGGGGGAGCACTGTTGGGAATTGGCAGGGTTTGTTGTAGTTACCGGTGTTGCTGTGGTTCCACTTCTTCTTTGTTCCAATGGTTTATTAGCGGTGGTAGCCTATCTAATAAATCGCTGTCCAGTCAATACTTTATTCACTGCCCCTCATTACAATATTATGAATAGACTGTGTCGGGTTCACCGACGTCTCTCCCTCTTCCACAACAGGTAAAGACATGCAATGGTGGTTATCTCGGCCATGGTTGAGAATGAATTGGCATGAAGCACCGTTGGTGGGCAAAAGATGTGGCGTGACATATTTGCCTGATAAAACTTGCACAGCGACGGATTGTGATTTTTCACATCACAAAACTTGGGCGACAACGCAAACGGGGGGCAAATGTGTCTTTTGGTGTGAACGCAGCATTATGGCTAAATTAAAACCATTAACAAGTCTTGGTCTCGGATGTTGCTGAATATGTTAAAGGCCTACAAAGGCATCTGACAGGGAGCACATACAGTTTGATGCAAGTACACATCAGTAAATAGTTAATGACCCTAACAATTTACACTAATGGCTTCTGAGTAATCTTCTCTCGCTCAATGTTTTTAACAAAAACGCACAATACTAATTTCTACTTGTGCCTCCAGACTGCAATGAATCGTATGTACTTGGTGTACTTTGGACATGGGCTGTCGATTATCTCCCTGATAATCTCGCTTGGAATATTCTTCTATTTCAAGTATGTGCGCAGAAAAATAAGTTTCATACACTTGACACTCTAAATAGCTTTGCTTACTCCTCATACTAGTTTTCTATACTGTATATATGTATAACTTTTACCGACACAGAAATATATATATATAAAGTATCTCACAGAAAAAAAGTGAGTACACCCCTCACATTTTTATAATTATTTTATTAAATCTATTCATGGCACAACACTGAAGAATTTACACTTTGATACAATGTAAAGTAGTCAGTGTACAGCTTGTATAACAGTGTAAATGTACTGTCCCCTAAAAATAACTCAACACTCAGCCATTAATGTCTAAACCGCTGGCACCAAAAGTGAGTACACTCCCCCCAAGTGAAAATGTCTAAATTGGGCCCAAAGTGTTAATATTTTCTGTGGCCACCATTATTTCCAGCACTGCCTTAACCCTGTTGGGCATGGAGTTCACTGGAGCTTCACAGGTTGCCACTGGAATCCTCATCAACTCCTCCTTGAGGACATTACGGAGATGATGGATGTTAGAGACCTTGCACTCCTCCACCTTCTGTTTTAGGATGATCAATAGGGTTTAGGTCTGGAGACATGCTCAGCCAGTCCATCACGTTTACATTCAGCTTCTTTGGCAAGGCAGTGGTCGTCTTGGAGGTGTGTGTGGGGTCGGTATCATGCTGGAAGAGAGTTTCTGAAGAGAGGGGATCATGCTCTGCCTCTGATCATGCTGAGCGTCATATCCAGAGGTTGTCTTTGGAAAATAGACGTAGGAGTGCTGCCAGCATGCTGTCGTCCCAGAAAGAAGCCTCTTCTTAAAATGATGCACAAGGAAGCCCGCAAAGATTTTGCTGAAGATAAGCAGACTAGGCATGTATTACTGGAACCATGTCCTGTTGTTTGATGAGACCAAGGTCAACCTATTTGGTTCAGATGGTGTCAAGCATGTGTGGCGGCAACCAGGTGAGGAGTACGAAGACAACTTTGTCTTGCCTACAGTCAAGCATGGTGGTGGGTGTTATAGTTCTTCATGACCGGGTGACTCGACATACATGACGGACATCCATGGGCTTGTCTTTAACTCCAAGAACGTTACTTTATTACCACACGTGTAGCCTGCATTACATGTAGTGCCAAAGAATCGGAACTAGACCGCCTCACACAAACGTTTCACTCCGCCTACACATCACTAACATCAACACGACAGTATAAGTGTGCGGCACTATACACTACATCCTCTTTTCTCAACATGAAAGCTACACTTCACTATTATTGTACTAAACTTCTCTTTATAACTGAACTGTGTGTCTTATTACTGCCACCACTGAACTTATAGATATGCTTTAACAAAACACATATGCTTGTAGCTTCTGTTAGTACAAATCATCAATGTCTAAGAGTATCTTGCCCTATCTACAGTTACATGCATTTATACTCTCAGCTAGGAACAGGAAAATAACATTTTTTCCTTTAACCTTTATCTTTTACATGTATTAACAGTACCTTAAACATTTATCATTTGTTCAAATAACAATTCCTTTAACTTTTTTTTTATACCACAAACAAACAGGATTGGTCAGTTAGGACATGACAATTACCGCCGGTTCATCACAAAGTCCCTGTACCTCTCGGGGGTCTAACAAGTCGTCCACATCTGGTCTGAGATGGCTGTGATGTGGATGAGAGCTCGATATCATCACTGTCTGCTGTACCTGCATCTGGTGTGCTGACTTGCTCATGATCTAATGAGTCTGTTTCTGAGTTCATCTGGGTGTTGTGTGTTGTTCTTCTCAGGTGGCGCCTGTTGTGCCTGTAGTGCTGAAAAGAAGATGTCACTATGTCATAGGACCGTGGCTCGTCCCTCTGTGCAGTGACCACAGCTGGACGCCAACCATGCGGTGTCTCCATGTTAACAGTACTCCCTGGGTGCAGCTCTTGGAGCCACTTCAACCCTCTGTCGTAGTACTGCTGCTGCCTTGTTTGCAGATTTTGGAGAGTTGAGTGTACATCTTTAGGTACGGCAGGCTGGAGAATAGTGCTGGATGTCTGTAGAGTGCTTCTAAGGACTTGGCCCATGAGCATCTGTGCTGGGGAGAACTCCATGCCTGTCACAGGTGTGTTTCTCAGGGTGAGAAGTGCGAGATGGGGGTCGGTGTTTGTTTGTTGTGCTTTCTTCAGCAAGTGTTTCACTGTCTTCACTGTTCGTTCTGCTAGTCCGTTTGTGCATAACCCGGACTGGAATGAGTGAGTTTTATGCCCCATGAGTCCGCAAAGCTTCTCTTTTCTTGACTTGCAAATGGAACATGGTCACACACAATCTCTTTTGGTATTCCGTGTCGCGAGAAGACCGATTTCATCTTGTTGATGACAGTGTGTGTTGTTTTGTCTTTAATGTTCAGTACCTCTAGGTATTTTGAGAGGTAGTCCACTATCAGCAGAAATGACTGACCTTTTATTTCAAAGATGTAATGTCAAAGATGTGGAAGCTCAGGGATGTTATGTGAGATCAGGGGCTCGTTCTGGTTGCTGGGCTGGAACTGCTGGCATGCTCCACACATCCCGACGATCTGTTCTATGTCTCTCGTCATACCCGGCTAGTACCAGTGTTTCCTGGCCAATGCTTTAGTCCACTGTATCCCTTGATGAGCTACATGCAGCCTCTGCAGCATCTCCGATCTCATGGTTTTTGGTAGGATTATCCTGTCTGCTGCAAACATTACTCCCTCTCTGACAGCCACTGTGTATCTGATTGGCCAATATTGTATCAGCCTAGAGCCTACTTGTTTTCTGTGTCGGGGCCAACCACGTTTGTGCGTGTCATGCAATAGCTGTCGTGTCTTGTCTTTCTTCGTTTTGCTCTTGAGCTGCTCTAGAGCCCCTGTACTCAAGGTGTCTGTTGGTTCCAAAGCATAAAGAACTCTCTCATCTGTGACATCATCTACAGCCATGTTTTGCTCATGTAGTGCAGCTCTTGAGAGTGTGTCTGCAATCATTAGCTCTTTGCCTGGTGTGTAGGTGACATTTAAGACATTACGCTGTAGCTGAAACAGCATTCTCTGCAGCCTAGAAGAAGCTGTTCCAAGTGGCTTTCTCAGGATGTTTTCCAATGGTTTGTTGTCTGACTGAACATTAACCTTCACCCCATATACACACTGGTGGAACTTCTTGACGGAGAAAACTATGGCTAAAAGCTCCTTCTCAAATTGTGCATAGTTATTTTCTGTCTCTGTCAGTGCCCTTGAGGCGTACGCTATTGGGTGGTCATCTTGTAAGAGGCACGCTCCTAGGCCGTCCTTAGATGCATCAGCCTGTATGGCAAGCTGTTTCTGTGGGTCGAAGAATCTGAGCACAGGACCATTTATGAGAGCATCTTTCAGTTTTTTGACTGCTTCATCTTGTTCGTGTTGCCACTGCCACATATTGTCCTTCCTGAGCAGCTGTCTCAGCGGCACTCTTATGGTGTCTTCGCCTGGGATGTACTGCGCCATGTATTTTGTCATGCCTAGCATCCACTGTAGGTCCCGCTTTGTCAGTGGGTGGAGGCATCTCAGCTATGGCTTTAACTTTTGCATCATCTACTTTCACGCCCTGAGAAGTGACGATGTGGCCCATGTAGTTGACGCTCCTCACCTTGTACTGTACTTTCTCCTTGTTGAATTTCACATTTGCTTCTTTTGCCCTGGTCATCACTTCCTGTAGTATCTTATCATGTTCTTTTTCTGTAGCTGCAGCGATGATCATATCATCAGCTATGATGTGTACTCCTTGTATGTCACAGAATGCTTCACAGTTGCGCTGTTGAAAAACTTTGCTGGCTGACTTGATTCCAAACGGCAAATGTTTGAACCTGTATCTCCCCCACGGTGTGTTAAACGTGCACAGCAGCGATGACTCTTTGTCAAGATTTACTTGCCAGTAGCCATCCTTCTCATCCAGCACTGTGAATATCTTCTTCCCCGCAAGCTTGCATAAAACATCATCTGTTGTGGGGATGGAGTAGTGCTGTCTTAGTACTGCTTTGTTTAAATCAGTGCAGTGGGGTCCAAGCAAACCCTTAATTTCTTTTTATCTTTATTTTCTGTAACTACACGGCTATTTACCCATGGTGTTGGCTCAGTCACCTGTGCAATCACATCTGCTTGTAGCAGGTCATCAAGAGTGTCTCTGAGTCTGTCCATCACGGCCAGTGGTATTTTTCTGCAGCCGTGTATGACTGGCGTAGCCTTGGGGTCTGTGTGGATGTGATATTCTCTGGCAAACTCCCCCAGACCTTCAAAGACTGTTGGGTGTTGAGCTATCAGTTCCTCCTTTGTAGTTGGATGTTTCACATCCAGGTTGTTTATGTCCAGCCTTTTTATCAGGTGCAAGTCTTCACAAGCATCTCCTCCTAGGATAGGTGTGGATGAGTGTCTTGATATGTAAAACGGCACACGTGCATGAGCTTTGGGTGTGGAGCACGTGAGTGTGAGCAACCCCTCTGGCCTCAGCCTCATCCCTCCATAAGCCACCAGCACTGTTTTTGTAGGCTGTAGCTGCAGGTGTGCTCGCCTTTCACGTCTGGCTTTCCTTTTCATGGACTTAAACGTCTTCAGGTGGACCTGGTAGGACATTGGCCTCTGCTCCTGTATCCAATTTGAACCTAACAGGCATATTGTCAACCCGTATTTCAGAGTACCAGGACCTGTCACGGCTGGAGTCTAGCTGGTCAATGTCCACTGTTCCAATAAACACAGTGTCAATTTCTGGACTGATATCAAGCACTGTTCTTCTATGCTGTGCTTCACGCGACCCACACATCTTTGCATAGTGGTTCTGTTTACCACAAGTATGGCAAGAAACTCCATACGCTGGGCATTGTTTGGGCTGGTGTGATTTTCCACATTTACTGCATGTGTTCACATGCCCACTGCTTTGTGTGTGTTGAAAAGATTGCTTTGATCGTTTATATCGTGGTTGACTGTCTTTTTTTTTTTTTTTTTCTTCATCGCATGTACAGATCTCTCTTGAGTGGCTGCGAACATTGCTTGTATCTGAGCTCTGGCGGCCTCTGCTGCACGGCAAGTGTCAATGGCCTTTCCTAATGTAAGGTTTGGCTCTCTTAAAATTCTCTCTTTAAGACGCTGATCATCCATACTGAACACAATCTTGTCTCTGAACATGTCATTTTCCGCTGCGCCAAACTCACAGTCCTTACTCTTTTGTCTGAGCTCTGTCACGTGTTTATCAATGGAGCCAGAGACTGTCATAGGGTGCGCCCAAAACTGGTGCCTTTCAAACACTGTATTCTTCTTGGGCAGACAATAGGTTTCAAAAGCTGTGAGGACATCATTCATAGTCTTTTCTTCAGGAAGGCTGAGTGTATTATACAAATCGAGAGCCTCCTCTCCTAGTGCGTGCAGTAAGATGGCCACTTTGATCTTCTCGTCCTTACCCTCTGCACCACTCGCAGTCATGTAGATTTGGAAGCACTGTTTCCATCTTCTCCAGTTTTCTCCCAGATTGCCTGTCATCACTAGTGGCGATGGTAGTTTGAACTGATCGTACCGCCTCCTGTCACTGCAGTTCTCCTTGCGTCTCCTACTCTTTGAGGGATGCTACCGCACTAGCACAACTTTCAACTAGAAAAAATTCCGGTGTTATTCTACTTCGGCAAACTGACAAAGCGAACCGACTTCTGACACCATGTTATAGTTCTTCATGACCGGGTGACTCGACATACATGACGGACATCCATGGGCTTGTCTTTAACTCCAGGAACGTTGCTTTATTACCACACGTGTAGCCTGCATTACATGTAGTGACACTGAGCGGGAACCAGACCGCATCACACAAAACGTATCACTCCGCCTACACATCACTAACATCAACATGACAGTATAAGTGTGTGGCACTATATACTACAGATGGAGAGCAAGTGTGTCTGCGCCCAGCATAACAGCTGTCTCGCTATGCTCAGCAGTGCAGAGCGCATGCCCCCTTGGCGATTTATGTATGCTGCTGTCGCCTTGTTGTCCTTGCGAATCATTCCGTTTTGATTCGTCAACATTGGGGCAAAGTGTTGGACCACTTTCAACACAGTGAGGAGCTCCAATGCATTTATATGCATGGTCACGGGGGGCGGCCAAACGCCGCCCACCACGTGAAACTCACATGTTCCTCCCCAGCCCGACAGAGAAGCATCCGTGAACACTGAGATGTGTGACGTTGCTCTGCCCAACGGCACCCCTCTCGCGGGAGTTCGGGGATCGCCCCAGTGGGTCAAATCGAGGCCCACTGATAGGGGAATGGTCACTTTGCGCCGCAGTTGGCGCACCGGCCGATGCGCAGGCGAGAAAACCATCTCTGCAGCCGCCTCATGTGAAGCAGCCCAAGTGGCACCACCGTGTGAGCGGCTGACATCATGCCCAGCAGCCTCATGACAGAGAGGGCTGTCACGACGCTGCCCGGGGAACAGCGGCGGAGGAGAGACCACAGCGTCTCCATCCTCTGCTTTGAGAGCCGTGCTCTCATTACAGCTGAATCCAGCTCTACCCCCAAATACATCACACTCTGTGAGGGGAGGGGGAGCTTTTCTTCCAATTTATGGCGAAGCCTAAATTCGACAGGTGAATTACCAGCTTTTTCGTTTGAATAGCCTCTTCCTCCTTGGAGTGAGCTATCAAAAGCAGATCGTCCAAGTAGAACAGTACTCTCATTCCTGCTGCGTGCAGCGGCTGGAGAGCTATCTCCACGCACTTGGAAAACATTTGTGGGGCTAGAGAATAGCAGAACGGGAGACGGCCCTACTGGTAGTGTGACCCTTGGAATGAGAAACGCAGGAATTTCCTGTGTTTGGGGATCACTGTGACGTGGAAGTAGGCGTCCTTCAAATCGATTGAGGTGAACCTGTCGCCCGGTTTTACACACTAACACTCGTCTTATTGTTAACATGTGAAAAAGGCCTCTCCGCGATGCATTGTTAGATCGAGAATCGGTCTCAGCCCTCCTGTTTTCTTGGGTACCAGGAAATAACGGGAATAGAATCCCTGTATTTCCTCTCCCTTCGGGACTATGGAAATCACTTTTTCGCTAGCTGGAGCTCCGCCAAAAGTGACTGCTGTTGATCCTTGGATGACAGCGTTGTTTCCACAATCCCGTTGAATCGTGGCGGAACAGAGGTGAACTGCAGGGTTTGACCCTTGCTGATCAGCCTGTCCATCCATTCGGCCGGGGTGCATGCGTTCAGCCATTCTGAGTAATGCTCTGAAAGCGGCCCCGCAGCCTCTTGTTTTGATGCGGCTGTCATGGAAACGAGCCACGCTTGTTGAGCCCACTGCTGCGAGGGGAGGAGTCCTCCTCGCGGCCCATGGGGAGCTCTGCCCGAAAGGGCTGTGTGTGTCATTTAGCAGAGGCATGCCCTACCTGCTCAGCTTGTGTGTAGCTTCCTCTCTCCTGAGCGTTGGGACGCGAGGAGGAATAACACTGTGACTGGGCAGAAGACTGCTGACACTGTGAACGAGCTGCGTTTCATTCGTAGACAGAGAGCTCGTTTTAGCGGCCGTCCCGCCACATGTCATGCAAGCAGGCATGATGTGGTGAGGGGAAAGCAATGTAGGGGTGGCTCGATCAAAAATATGAGGTTTATTGACGGCCTGCCTATAGCCTATGTAGCGAGAGATGCATGTGAAACAGTTACGGCCGAATCGGTAGGCTCCGGCGTTAACTGGGGTGTGGGGAGAAAACAGCCGTCTTTGGTAAAGAGGGGTTTCTCGCTGTCACACGCTTCTCCCTCGCCCCGTAATAGCCGGCGTTCGTGGGACGGGACACCGCCCCATGAGCCCGCTGCCTTTGCTGGCCGCTCGCCGCAGCCTGCGATGGAGGCGGGCGGGGCTGGTAAGCCGGGC
>OOFH01109920.1:3126-15003 GCA_900323355.1 Merlangius merlangus
TTAAAAAAGGTACACACACACACACACACACACACACACACACACACACACACACACACAGCAGAAAGGGTGTTTGAGACTAATGTTAGTGTAACTTACTCAAGTGAAACTGCATCCGGCTCCCATTCAGAATACCTGGACAAGGGAAAAGCACATCATTCCTCCAAACATCAGACTCTAACCACCAACCCTTGAGGACAACAGCTTTTTATCTAGTTTGAGTATGAGGTTTACTGACTGTCTGCGTAGAAGTCTGCAACGGGCATGGTGGACTATGTGATTCCTGTGTTCCCGCCAGCCCTGTAGGAAACACATACAGAAAGTGATTATGTTAAGAGTTGGTGTGTGTGTGTGCGTGGGCGTAAAGTCCATCCTTTTATATCAACACATATCTTTCAGGACGTTTTATAAACATCCACGTTACATAACGTATTAAATAACATTTATTGCAGGAAACACATTCCTTATAATAAAGCACCAGATTTAAAAAGACTACAACCACTCAAGTCTTGTGTGTGTGTGTGTGCCTGTGTGTGCACGCATGCTTAACTGCAGCTCTTCACAAAAAAGGCAGATGGTGATAATGAAAAGATACATATGTATGAATCAGAATTGTGCCTTTTGTTCTGAAATTAATGTGCTGAGAAATATTTGTCAAACATTGACTCAACAACACACAAGATGTTCAATCCACAAGAAAAGTAAAAATACAGACTTTAAGATCTTTTAAATTGAGTTTTCATTGTTGTCTTAAAGATCTTGGACCATGCCAAACATCTTAAATAATCAAACTAAAATTTTTTTTTAAAGAAACTACAATTACTAAATATAATTACACGCAACCATGACAGGGTACTACTGTATGACAAGCATGGTGGCCTAATGAATACATGACAGTTTACATTGTTTGATGTAATGACACGCCTCACAGAATGGTTGGTTTAGGTTGGACCTGAACCAGCCCTGGTCATGAGGCAGAGCCAATACCACGACACAGCAGGGACATATCGACAGGGTAAAGCAGATTAGACTATATTTTAAGAAGTACAAGTCTTCCATATGTGGAGGTATGCTGAGCTTCATCGGCAAGGTAATATAGCAGTGTTTCCCCTACCATTGTTCAGGCCTAGCGGCCCGCCAGGCCAACGAGCACCCCCGCCAGGCCAACAACCGGCCAAAAAAATGAAAAAAAAATGAAAAAGAGAAAAAAAAAAAAATGCGGTGTCGCGCTTGCGCAGATGATGGCGCATCATAACGGACAATCTGACAGCATTAAGTTATATCATCATTAGCATGGCACCACCAGAAAAACGTAAAAGGGATGTAGGACAAAAAGGAAAAATAAAATAAATAAATAAAGTAAATAAAATTTGTGTATTGTAAATAAAATTAGTTTATTGTTAATAACGTGTTTATTGAATCATTATCAACTTGTGATGGCTAAGCAAGTGTTTTATATGAAAATAACCAACAAACACTCTAGCATCCCGTGAAAAATGTATAACAAATCACACTATAAGCTCTTACCACCGGGCCTAAAAAAAATTCTAGGGGAAAAACTGTATAGCATTGGTATACCTTAAAAACTGGATTACCGGAACCTATACCACCACCTATAGATAATTCTATACAACAAATACATTAGGGTTCCTACGGTTTTTGAGTTTCACATACATTCACAACAAATAACAGCCAAATATCTGTCCAATGAGGGTTCTCCTTGATTGAAGTGAACAGCAGTCTCTCAGTACCATGATGGTCCGAACCAGCCCATCCACGATGGGCACTGCGTCGCATCTCCAGTTGCTGCTTGTTGAAGTTCACAACGTTGTCAAAGGAAGTTCTTAAATCCAGGAAATGAAATTCAACCCAAGTTCACCAGTACTTGAATGTCGATTGTTCAATCACAATTCTTGTTTCCACGGAGTTAACCGAAGTTAAACTTTTTTAACAACCCTTCAACATACATGTTTTGCAAGTCGGGTAATGCACTAAAAAGATAGACGTTACCCCGCGTTATATACGTTTACTTTTTTTAAGTTTTAAGTCTCAGACAGATTTGCACCATTTTGCATCAAACATCAAGGGCAATATATCTTAAAATAACATTCACCAATCAGCAATAAGACTTAAGATAAGCAAAACACCAGTAAATGACAATATCCCGGTTAGCTCCTGTTCCTTTGAGGAATGTCACAAGAGTTTGAAAAGGAGGAAGAGTGAATATTCCTGCCCATGCGCACATTGGGCAAAGCGGGGCATTGACAATATCTTGTGTTTCAGTCAAACTTTAAAGGGGACCTATCATACCAGCAGATGTGAGGGTGATTAGCCATTACAAGCCGTTTTCAAAATGTGCAGCATTGTGACCTCACAGGTGGACACGCCCACCTGTGAGGTCACAATGATGCACATTTTGAAAATGGCTTGTAATGGCTAATCACCCTCACACCTGGTGGTATGATAGGTCCCCTTTAAAGTAATATTTTGATGACTATTGCAAATATCTGATTGTTGCCTCAAAATAGCAAACAGATATTTCTACTAGACCCTAGCCCTTAATACCATTGTTAAGGAATGGCAAAGGAGTTTCCATTTTTTTGGTATCGCAAAAGTAATCAAAGAAGTTCATTTTGATGGAAGTAATCTCGCTAAGTAAAAACTTACTTAAGTGATGATTTGTACCCAAGCCTATCCAACTTGAAATATATTATAAACTAGCTCCCAAAAGGCGTGATAAAAACCACCACTGATGTACTCACCTTCATGCCAAAACAAGGTTTGTTACAGAGACTACAGGTGTGGGGGAAAAGTTCAGGTTTGACACCCATGTAGTCGCTGATTGTGGCCGCCGTCGGCACTCTCTTGTCGGCTGGCTTGACTGGCGGAGGTCTCTGGATGGATTCATCAGATGCTGGAGGGGGCCCCTGGAGCATAGGGATGGACCTGGAGATGGGAAGTGGCCCTGGATCGGTGGCTGCAGCTGGTCTCGTATTTGTATTCCCAGGTCCTGGAGCGGGTTTGTGACTGAAAGTTCCTATGCCTGGTGCTGGTTTTTGAATGGAAGTTCCAACGCCGGGAGCGGGACTGTGACTGGTACTTCTGGAGCCTGGAGCTGGTCCGTGACTTGTTGTTACTGTACCTGGTGCTGGTCTCTCACTCTTAGTTCCAGTACCTGGAACTGGTCTGTGACTGGTAATTCCGGCTCCCAGAGCTGCTTTTTGACATCCTGAAGACGCCACACGATCGGCACTGGAATCCCTCTTAGGTATAATATTGGTTGCAGTAGGTTTTGCAACAGGTGCTGCTGGCTGCAACGCAATAGGTTCCTTCTTTGGGGAAGCCATGGCAGTCTGGATCGACTGGGTGGCTGGCCTTTGGCTCAGGGAAGCCTTCACACTTGGTAATGGACTGTAAACAGGAGAAGAGATGTTGGATCTCTGTGAGCCATTGGAGAACCCTGGAACACTGGGTTTGGCTTGTGCTGCATCCATTGGTTGAGTGTCCCGCATTTGGCTTGTGTAACTGCCTCTGTGGTGTCCTCCATCCTTTTCTTCTTCACGGAAGCCTGAGGTATATGTACTCGTGTGTCCATATTCAATCACTTTACTCGGCTGCTGAAAGGTAGGAGGAGCTTGCGCCTCACACTTTACGTCGGCCCCGGACGCCGCCCTGGTTTCTGGAGCACGCTGGCTGCCTTGAGCTTGGTGGCCCGTGCTTGACTGAGAGGCAACCGATGAGTTTTTTGCCTTCTTGCGGATGTCTCGCAGCAGGTATGGTAGGTTGGCAGAAGAGAGCTGGTCTTCTGAGTACGCACAGAGTACCTCCAAGTCTTCTTCCTGAAGGTCGAAGTATTTGAGGATGTCCATGGCTGATTCACAGGTGAATCTGATCTGGCTGTAATCAGCCTCTCTGGAGGTGGAAGGATGCTCATAGGCCAGTGACGATCGAGAAGGGGCAGAATCTGCTGCTGCAGTAGAAGACCTGTTGTTGCTAACATATTCATCGCCACTTGAATAACGGGAGACTGGATATCGCTCAGAAGATTGGGAGTAATGTGATGGGGGAACGTTTGTTGCAGTGGGAGAGAATGAAGTGGAGTGATAATTGCTTGTTTGTTGGCCCGAAGGCCAATGCCAATTTGGGGCACCACTTGGCATCGTTTCCGAATATCTAGAAAACTGTCCATCGGAGATGGGCGGTGATGATCTATAGCCAGTGGGCGCCAAATCCAGAGATCCCTGAGGCCAAGCAGTTGTATGAGTATTCTGGTCTGGCCCTGGCTTCATTAATATCGATTGGAGGCCCGCTTCCTGTCGGGTTCTTTTGATGTGGACATCAATGGAACTCTCCAATTCAGTGGTTGGCTTACTCTGAACAGGGATATAGCCCATAGACCCAGGGTGCATCGATGGGTACATGTGGCTGGGATTCATAGAGGTGCCGGCGTAGACACCATAAGATGCATGTGTAGAACCAGGGACAATGTGAGAAGGCTCACCAACATTTCCAGGGCCTACGTGGGCACTTGGAGGTTGGTAAGGGCGCTGTGGGGAATCCTGGCTCTCAGGGGAATAGGGGTAATACAGATCGCGGGACATGTTGGCGACCTTCAGAAGGCTGATTGATGGGCTGAAGGGGCTGGTGCTGGTACAAAGCAGGGTTGTTGGACAGTCGTCGAGGAAACGCTGCTGCTGACAGCAGCAAGAGAGCTGCTAGTTTCAGTCAGTGCTAGCTTGGTCTTCATCTGCGCCAAATGAAAATGAGCTGTCTGCTGGCCAATCGGGAGAGAGCTCCCATGGAGCCCCTCCAATCAAGGGGCTAAGAGCGGCCCGGCGGCAGGAGGAAGCAGACTAGGGTCCAATAAACCAAAGCTGAAAATGGTTAGAAAAAAAAAAAGTTATACAGATGGATAACATGTTGACATTTTAGGATCAAGTTATCGTCATCATCAGGGGCCTCTGGTGAGTGGATCCAAGCTGGTTTCCCCGGACCAATCAGGCACAGTCCAATTAGCCACGTCCTAGTTAGCGCAGTCACCGCTCCCTGTTGCAGGTAGGAATTGAAAACATAAATGGCTCGAGCAACAGAAATTGTGGTAGTAAAGCAAAGAGCTAGCAGGAGGGACGGGAGCTACTGCTTCTTTATTTGGCACAGACAGAATGATTTGTAGCCACAAGCAAACTACTTCATTGGAACATTGATGTTACAGGCATATGAAATGCTTGAGGAAGCAGATGGAACAATGAACAAGTTGAAGGGGAACCGTCAAGTTACGCTATTTTCAGAATAGCTTCATACGCATGCTATGAATAAAAAAAACAACATTATATAATTTCCTTTTCAAGGCAAATTTTCAGAACTTTTTATCCACAGTAAAAGTAGGTGTCGCAAGTAGGTGTTGCAGACCGGGATTTAACCACACGTCTTTGAAGCAGAATCGCTTACATAAGAAAATAGCCATTCTTGACAGCTTCCGTTTAGCATGTTTTTAAAATGCGACTGTAAATAATCTGATCATGCCAGGACGCAGTAATTCTCATAAACCGCTAGACAGACGCCTCTCACGGTGATCGCGTTTTGTGTTCACCGTGACACATAGCTAATTCAGAGCGTAAATATCTATTGAAAATCCAATAGCTTTCTAACTTAAACAAAATCAGCAGATTTACGTCTTTCAAAAAAGTGGAAAGTGAAATCTTAATACAGAGATCCAGCGACAGTTTGCGTTCAAGTGTGGAAGTCAGATCTGTGTTACATTCTGGCGCATGCGCTCATAAAGGCTGCATTGAAACGACATATGTGGTTGACATGCTAGTTATTGACCCGTAATCTGTAACCTCTACAAGTAGATGGATAGGGAAATTGCTGTCTAAAGGCTACACATACGATGATTTACTATATTTAGGGGATTTTGCTGACGCTTTTATCTAGGGGTGCAACGGATCACAAAACTCACGGTTCGGATCGTGTCACGGTTTTTGAGTCACAGGTCGGATCATTTTCAGATCAACAACAACTACTATAAAGATAACAAGACAAATGTGACTTTAAATGAAATCTTCAAATGTGTAAAAACAAAATAAAGTGAAAAATTAGGTAATAATCCTGCTTCCTTTAAGCATAGTCAATATTTTAAAAATTGCAATCTGAGCCATTATTTCTTCTTTTTAACATGGATAGTAAATAATCCCTAACCCTGGATTTACAATTCAGGATGTCTGCATTGCCTGGGGAGAGTTTAGAGTCTACACTCTCCCAAGGCAATGCAGACATCCTCATCTTCTGTTTTTTCATCAAGTATGGTAGCGAAATACAGTTTCTGTCGTGTTTTATTTGGCATTTTGTAAATCCATTGACTTCGGTTGGAAGACTCATTGCTCGGTTCTAGCCCTACTGTTGATACGGAGAACCGAGCGAAAAGACTACAACCAAACATAAACATGTCCGGTTCCCGTTTCAATGGGATTTACGGAACGCCAAATAAAACACAACAGAAACTGTATTTCGCTACGATACTTGATTTACGATACTTGTTACTACCGGAATTTTCCTTTGCTCTGATCACGTGAACGCACAACTTTTTTTTATCAGCCGATCCGCGGATCACTTGCGTCGCGAACCGTGAGGGTTGATCCGTACGAACCGTTGCACCACTACTTTTATCCAAAGCGAGTTACAACCATTCATTCACACATTCACACACAGACGGCGGAGTCAACCACGCAGGGCAACATGCCAGCTCTTCAGAAGCAGTCAGGGTGAGGTGTCTTGCTAAGGGACACCTAGACGCTCAGCTTGGAGAAGTCGTGGATCGAACCAGCGACCTTTCTGGTCTACCTCCTGAGCAATCATCACCCCGTTGACGGGCCTAGGGTCTGAAATGATTGTTTTTACTTATATGTATTTATTAGAGATGCTCCGATCAGCATTTTTTGGCCCGATCACCAAAATCTGCCGATTGCCGTTCATTGCCGATCACAGAATGGCAGGGGAATAGGAATCTTCCATATCTTTTATCTGTAATCTGGAAAGGTGGCAAGCACCAGTTCCTGTCCCAATACTCTTTATTATTTCTCTTTGGATCCCCCATGGCTGAAACATCAAAGCCACCGCAGAATGTCATATACGGTACTGAAATTTGCCTGCATGCATACTGCTGTCATTACGGTACTGGAATGTGCCTGCGCGCATTCTGCTGTCATTACGGTACTTAAATGTGCCTGCGCGCATACAGAGCTATGCAAGTTCTCAGTAAACGACACTGAACGTTAAACTGCCTCCTCAAAGAATGACAGGACGCTCACTTCATCAATTGTCCGACACCCGCTGGAGTGCACGAATTGATGCAGTGAGACCTGTGGCAAAACACTTGCCCAGAGTGATTGAGGCTCTTGCCTCCATTCTAAGCACATGCAGCCTTGCGAATAACGCTAGAGCTGATGGTGTCGGTGTGAAGAATTATTTTCAGTCTTTTGAGGCCATTGTACTTCTCACCATTTGGATTAAACTATTGCAGTGTATTGATAACAGGAATGTGATTCTACAATCAGGCAAGATATCGCTTGAGGTAGAGGCGGCCAACGTGAATGCACTGAAAGGTGAGATACAGGCCTTTAGAAATAAATGGGTTTCTTTCTGAGGCGTCATTGATTTCTCAGGAAATGGATATTCCACCTCAATTCAAAGGAGAGGTTGAATGCGGAAGCCTGTTTACTGAGAAGTTTGCAGCAGTCTATTAGCTTATTTCTGTCTAGTTACTACAACCCAGGTAAATGTGTCACTAAATTACCCAATATTTAATGATTTTAAAATGTGAATGAATATATAACATTTAAAATGTATATATGTTATAGAAAATATTTTTAGAATTTTTGGGGGGTGGGGGGCTCCATAACTGAATTCTGTCAGGGGGCCAAGAATTCCTAGGGATGTCCCTGCCTGCAATGTAATTATCTGAAATGTCTCGTTTTCATCTGAGAAATATTCTTGGAGCAACTACTGCTCGCACATACGCCAGGGTATGGGAGAAATAACATTACTTTTATATTAACTATGAGAATTATCAGGCCTATATAAATATCAGGCATATACATTAATGGTGGAAAGCAGAAAGAAACCACCTCTGGACTCAGAGCTGGGCCTCATACAGCGCCAGGCAGTCTGGGGCGTACTAATGTCTTCCCATGTTTAGATTAACTGCAGGAGATGACCACGTACTCAAAGGAATGTAAGGCTGACTGCCATATAAGGCAATTTTGAGCATATACCAGGTCGGTCATATTATATGCAAAACAGCTCCGTTTGGATGGATAAGCGAGACCGGGATCGGATGACCCGGCAGTGTCTTTGCAAACCTCACTCGGCTTTGTTGTTGCTTGTTTGTGGGTAACAATAAAGTCTCTGTCAATACCCGATTCCTCATGTTTATAGTTAGTTGAAGTGTTAGAATCTCGGATAGTTTCTACAACAAGGGCCACCAAAAAGTGGGCCCGCATCCACTCGGCTGTCGATTTATTATTTTTAAGACTGACCTGAAAAAAACCGGTTACAGGGGAAACACCTGGCCAGTTGTACACGCTTGAGCTTAAATGTGTGCAAGGACAGGCCAGTGCCTTTACAACAAACCTCCATTTGTTTTTGTCCCTACAAAGACAAACCAAATGGTCTTGCCGTCTGGGTTAGACAAAGCCAGGGTCATATACCGTATCATGGGAGACACTGCATCTTTTCCTTTTCTGATTTACGCTTTCTTTAGTATAATATTCACCCTGAACCTTTGGTTCGGTGAGCAGAGGGACCGAAAGCCAAGGAGCACGTATGGAGAATGCTCCTCACCCACCTGCACTATTCGACTTTACTGTACGTTCACACAAAAAGCTATAAAGCGATAAACGCCCATTCACTTTCTATTAGACATGCGCGATAAAGCGATAGAAGCGATAAAACGCTTGAGCGATAGATTTAAAGCTGTAAAGCTGTAAATGAGAGTTGGAAGCAGCTCAACTCTATGCAAATGAGCTAGTAGCGTTTCGGCTGTAAATGACCGCCAGCCATTTGGAAAGTAGATGTCTCTCACCGGCGTGGGTCCCAGTAAACATACGCGGCACGCGCAAGAGCGATATGAGCTGTAAATATTTTTGACAGTGTTGCATTTTTGAGCTATTTCGGGGATGTTGCATCTTTTACAGCTTTTGGTGTGAACGTACAGTAAGGCTGTATCTTGCTGGAATACATCCTGTAAAACCATCTACTCGCTCTTCTGATATAACCTGTTAAGCTGCCTTGATTTCCACAATAATTACTACAGTGAAAATACACAACAGAGAGACTAAACAAACAGCTAAAAAATACGTATGTACGTTCATCTGGGATTTACGTCACTCAATACGAGGTGTTACAGAAGATACATTTTAAAGAAAGACTTTATCACACTAACAAGTAACAAAAACTGAGTTGGTTTGCAAATAACTAACTTGCCTCTTCCAAGACTTTTAATGCTCTATTCTGTCTATTCTTATTTGGAAATATGCTGCTCCCTGGTATGTATAAATCAGGGGTTAAAACTAACTTTTTTCACCACCGTCCCGGAAACGTCTCGAAAAACAATTTGAACTGTCCAAAATCATCCTGAATTTTCCCCAAAAAGTTCTTACATTTTGAGTTGTTACTTACTGATACTACAATACATTATGTTGACAAAATAATATATTTCTTTCAAGACTAGATTTGTTTAGCTTCAAGATGACAACCAACACCCTCAGTCACAGAACTGTGGTCTACGTGACCTTCTGCCGGTAATCCACCATAGGGAGGGAGGGATTCCCCATGAGCAGCTTTGGGTTTGATTCTGATGTAAATGCAACAGCTCTGCGGTTCCAGGGTTGGGGGTGGCTTGGGTAGAGGTGTTGCTGCGCCGTCTCCACAGATCATGCAAGAGAAGGTGATGCAGTCGCATTAAACAAAGACGTTGATTGATGGTGCGATCTACAGGAGAGACGCAGAGGAACTCTCCGTACAAGGCTTTTGTCGGGATAAAAAACAAGTGGTCAGCAAAACAAAGAATAGGTTGGTTTTTGCACTTGTAAATACTTAATCGCATTTGTAGACGTGAACTCATTCTTGCATGCGGGTGTCTTCATTCATAAAAAAATAAAAACATTTGGGAGTATGCAAATTATTCTAAAGAGGTCTAGACTTCGTGCACAGCCCCGCCTTCTCCAGTAAACAAAGACAGCCATGACAAACGGGGGATTTTATCCCCTCGGTTTTACAAAGGAAAATTGAGATAAGACACGTAAAAAGGCCTTCACCATTGTTGCAAGCATTCTCATCGTCTCACTGAACAACACAAAACACAAGCGCGCCAGCCAATTGAACGAAGCGCAGTCCTTTTTCCATTTACCTTTTCACACAAGTCTTTTCCACCGACTGCAAACCCGTTCTCGTTCACAGAAAGTGTAGAAAACTTAAACAGAAAAATGAAGTCACTAATCACACTCACACCTGGTGGCATGTCACGGACCTTAAAAAAAAACAAAAAGGAAGTTTTGCGAGTACAAGTACATGAGCACAGTATCGGGCCCAAGAGTACTGGTATCGGTATATCCCTAATTATGTATTACCTTTAGATGTTAGTTAATTTCTCCCATACTGTAATCGCCAACAAAAAAAATACCATGATGCATTCTGATGTACAAGTCCTATTGTCAACCACCTCTAACTAGTGATGCAAAGTTTGGATCTTTTTTCAGGTGACTATGTTAACCCATTTCCTCCTAAAACGCCTGCTGAAAACGCCTGCTAAAATCCTATGCTATTCTAGGAAAAAGAACCTCATTGCCTTAGGGTTTTCAAAGAAAATAATAAGAATTGTCCAAAATGCTGCGTCACGCAGCAGCCGGCAGAAGTGCTAATGTTGCGCTACGCAGCTCCCGGTAGGAGGGGCAATGTTGCGCGACGCAGCATCCGGCGCAAAGTTTTCAGCAGACAACTACACGATATAACCAACATAAATCAGTCCCCATAATAAGGTTTATTTTGGCACAAGACGAACATGTGAGAGGATCTACTTTAGTGCACACATTAAAACACCACAGAAAAAGGGTCCCTATAAAGTGATGAGCAAAACCATGAACGAAATCAATGATCCACTCACAGTGATGCGCATGTGTAAATCCAAGAAGAAATTAACGATATCGAAGATCGCAGATACGGATCGCACACAAGATTCTTTCCGTTTCAACGACTCGTTCATGAATCACACTTGACTACCCCAAACCTCATACGCCCATCTATGCCGCTTTTCCACCGCCAGTACCTACTCGACTCGACTCGCCACGCCTTATTTGCGTTTCCATTGGCAAAAAAAGTACCTGGTACCTAGTACCGGGTACTTTTTTTTAGTACTACCTCCGTCGAGGTTCCATGCCAGCGGAGTAGGTACTTTTGTGTGACGTTAACAGGCTGCTGGTAACTGATTGGCCGGAGAGTGACGCCACTGGATGAGTCATGATGAGCGCGACGTCCGAACGTGAAACCCGACACTCGGCCGGCATCTTTAAAGACCACTAATATCTGCGGTCACTCCATAATAGCGATTGATTTTCTAAAATGGAAGGAGTGACCAAGAAGAACACGCCGTGGACCGTGGCCGAGGTGGAGACGCTTTGTTTTGTTGTTTTGCCTAGCCCCAAGCGCCAGCCCGGTGTTTTTATGTGTCGCGTGGATAAGTACGTCACTGCAGTTTCGCGCATGCGTGCTATATGACGACCCGCCCACGTTGAAGAGGTACCAGGTACTTTTTTTGCCAATGGAAACGCAACCAAACCGAGTTGAGTCGAGGCGAGTCGAGTCGAGTCGAGTAGGTACTGGCGG
>OOFH01109950.1:0-14567 GCA_900323355.1 Merlangius merlangus
ATACTGAAACACAGAAACAGGCACACACACAAATGGAAACAGGCAAACACACACACAGAACACACAAACACATACACAAACACACAAAGACGAATTCAACATGAACAAACACACAAATAAAAACACACAGACACACACACACACACACACACACACACACACACACACACACACACACACACACACACACACACACACACACACAAACACACACTTAATACAGATAAATGCACTGTAGGAAAAAAGAGACAGGTACCAGACAGGTCCAGGGATTTATTTCTGTTCTGGGGTAGTCTAGGCTTTTTCACAGGGGGTTTGCGATTGGTGGGCTTCTCAAGATTATCCCTGTCCCTGTCAGTGCCTGAGATACGCAAGCACAGTAAAAAATACAAATATACAGTTAGATGCAGATAGACTTATAGCAGACGAAGACGACCTAGGATACAATTTTAACACACCTGTGTCACATGACATCGCCTTTCTGTGCCGCTGAGGCTTAACAGGAGCCTGGGGTCGTATTCCTTCATCACCTGATCAAACATGCAACAAATAATAGTTTGAATTATGAATGGGGCCTGTTCTTTATAATTGTCAGCTTTTGAAAAGAAAATGGAAAGCATTCATAGATTTTAGTTTCTCATTTGTGTTATTTTGAATAATTGGATTGTGTCTTTATTTGTCCACTATTCTTTTTTATGTATTTTGTTGTATTGTGAACATGAAAATGTTTGATTGCATAAACCTTGCCACCACTATCAAATCATCCTTATGTACAGTTCTGTTGTAAAGCAGTTGCATGAGTTGCTCTAGATATAATTCATCATTCATAATTATTGCATATTATATCCTGTTTGATGTTTGTGTATCTTGGTAAGATTTTATGTATGTCCAAAATCACCAAAAAGTTTTGAGTACTGAATTATGACAACTAGGTGGTGGAGCTCTTGTGCAAATACCTTGACTGGCAGCTCGGCAAGGCAATCCATGCAAAGCTCTGGTGTTAGGAGGCGGGACCGGCGGTGGAGGTAGGTGTCTGTCGCTGTCTGAATTCTTAGGGAACGTCACATAGGACGACGTCTTTGGCTGTTTCTCAAACAACATACAAGAGTCAGAGAAATGTACAAGGAGCTACTTGTCAACGCCACATGGATAGTCTCCTGTTGTACAAAGTGCACAATGGGAAGCTGACTGAAGTACCGAAGAGACTGAAAACGCATTGGTGCATCAAAGTTTAACGTGATAAATACTGAAATCCTGATAACAACAGTTGATGGTGGCATTTTGGAGAGGAAAACAAACTCAGTCCTCACCTTCTCTGGAATGGGAGGGTGTGGGCCCTCCAGGTCCCTCACTCCCTCCCTCTTCTCCATTCTCCCGGGATCCACTTCCTCTCCCTCCTCCACACCTGCGGATGACAGAGAAGCAAACTGATTTGTAGTGAGGAATGGTTACCAGATGGTAACTGCTCTGTCGGCGAGAAACAGTCATTCTAAAGCTCTTGATGAGAAACAGAAAAGTCTCTATCAGAGTAGAGCTATTTGTATCTTAAATTAAGACATGGCCTCAATTTACACTGGTGTAGTTTTTATGTAAATTTGGCAAACTGTATCTACATGTTTGCAGGTATCTTGAATTACTAAGCCAACAAAGCGTTAGTTCTCCTGTTTTGTATAAATGACAAATGCTTGCTTAGAGAAACGGGAGGTGGGGCACCTGAGCTGAGCCTGTGCAGGTGGCGTTTGCTACTCTGCAGGGGAGGATCTGGCTTAGATGCACAGGGAGCACTGCGGCTGGATGACACGCCCCCCCCTCCGCTCCTCCAGCCCACTGATTGACTCTGTCTATCCAATGGCGTTTCCTGCATGTGAAGCAGAGTTCGCTCCCCGACCACCAATGCAGCCAAGTCCAGGTTTCTCACGGGATCTCCTTCCTGCTTGGGTGAGGGCGTCCAGTCTGACGTGTACGGAGGTAGTGGCCTCTGGGGCAGATGTGGTGCCGGGCCAGACCTGTTCTCCGACCACGAGCGGTCCAGGTGCCTTCCCGTCGTCCACTGTCTCTCCAGCTTCCGGTCGATCTGCCTCTGAGCGTGGCGGTCCAGTGTCCACTGTTTGTCGGAGTGCCTGCTGTCGCCACATGCTCTCTCCGTCGGTTTGCTCTCCGCACGCATTCTCTCTCTCTCTCCGTCCAACCGCTGTTGACCACAGAGAGGCCCATCGGTGGCTGCCTCAGCGTGGCCATCCCCCTGCCTCCCGTCCGGCTGCCGCGGTCCCTCTGCATGCCCCGATCCCTCCGTCGTCTGGAGTCTGTCCGATTGCTTGACATCACCCCAAAGCCTACCATATTCTGGCTGCTGCAGCTCGGTGTCAAAAATGGATTTCTGTCCAAAACAAAGAAGAGCAGAAAAAATAGCAACCATCAACCATATTCTCAACAAGGCAAAACCCCCTTCTGGAACTCCCCCCAAAATCAAGGGTTGAGCGGGGCGTACCTCTTTGGGAGAATAAAACGGGTGTTTGCTGCCCCCCATGCCTGTATGTGGTATGCCCTGTACCGGTGGCGTGCTGAGGACCAGGGATTTCTCCCACTGCGGGCCGTCCACTCTCCTGTCCGTGGAAACTCCGGGCGACTCGGCCCTGGACTGGGTCCTGGGGGGCTGCAGCAACGTGTAAACGTTCTCCATGGCCGTCCTGTGGGTCACACACACTAGGAGCATGAGAGTGAAGACGAACCGCAGATGGTTCAATCTCACCAATGAGAGCACACATCCTGCTTCCTCGTCCCTACATGTGAGGAGTGCTTAACAGCCTACCAATGTGTTGAGGGAGAGTTAACACATAAGTGGAGTCATGGGAATCTGCTCTTTGCCCAATGATGCTGATGACGATTTGCAATCTGACAATCAATGTTTACACTTCTTTGCAGTGGATTCTAGTCATATTATTTGTTTTGGACCTGGTAGCTGCTGCACCGGCTGTCTTTTACATCTGTGTACACAGACGGGTGTCGGCCAATCTGCTAGGGCTTTTTCTCATGATAGCTGAGGTTTCCGAGCATTAGAATATTATATGCAAGAGATGCAACAACAGCAGTTGTCCCGATCAAGGGAACCCTGGCAGCCAATTGAGAAAATGTAATGGATTCAGTGACGCCAACTTCAGGTCAACATTGGGTCATAAATATTTCGTTCAAATGTGTTCCACCAAAAAACAGGCTGTAATACTTCTCCAAAGTCCTGCTTTCAGGATTTTAGTTTCAGAACAGTAGTTCATTAATTATTTACATATTGTTTATCTGTATTTGATTTAATTTATTCCAAAATTTGGTTGTGAACTTGTGATGATGCATGATTTTATTTTCTATCAATTCAGGAATGCGTTTCACAAGTGCGTTACGAGTGGTGGGGCGCGCATTTATTTTCCATAAACATGCCCGCATAAATGGGAGTAGGACTAGCTTAATTACATTTCAGTCATAATTTAGAAATTTAAAACGCATATTAGCCTTAAATATTAGCCTACTAGGCTGCAAATGCGTCGCTGCTTTAAAACTTATTTAGCATCGTTTTCATAGAGCTTGACGTAGCGATAGCCTATAGGCCTGCGTTGCAAGGCCATTCTTTTGGGAACCAAAGATAACGCAAGACACCCATTCTAAATTCGTTGTAGATCTAAACGTTGTCAAGCAATTCGATTAAACATTGAATGAACGTCGTTTATCACAATTGTTCTATTGCGGTGCGCTGATAAGCTCACATCACCCCACCCAAGTCTCGCAAATGATATTTATGATATTATAACTCTAGTTTTATGATTGTAGGCGTAGCCGTCTAGGCTTCGCCTTATGGGCTTGTCCCGTGCGCGTGCTTGTGCGCACTGACATTTTTTAACTATGCACCAATCAACGTGGGCACCGCCCACATTTCCCACGGTACCGTGTATATAAGGCGGCGCATACCGCCGCTCATCCTTCACGCTATTCTTTCAGCATTTGGAGGGTACAGCAGGTGGGAAACTAGACGGCTACGCCTACAATAATAGAACTACAGTAATAATATCATAACTATCATTCTATTTCATGTCTAGGCTTCGCCCTATAGGCTAAGGCGAAGCTGTGAGCGGAGCCCAATCAATTTACACCTGCTGGACCCCAGTCAAAAAAAATTACGTCACCAGGGCACATAAGACTCAAAAAAGCTGAGGATGTGCAAAACACAACAGCTTAATAAAAAACGAATTCCTCCTAGATCAAGCAAGGCGATGATCAAGAGAAGAAAGTGAGTCTGTAAAGACTCCGGCCCCAATCCGTCCTTCATGGAATCCATGAAAAGTGAAGAGAAAAACCAGAGTATTACGGTTTCCATTAGGTCCGCTACCACCGGGGGCGGAGCTACGGAGTTCGACTCTCCAATAAGAGGCTACTCTCGTCCGTTTCTTATTTGAAAAAACGGCGGGAGTGCTATACTGGCAGACAAAACCAACTCGTCAATTGGCGAGCCAATAGGAACCCTCTAATCCGTCCAACTCGCCGGCCGGCGAGAGGAACTTCAACGATGCGGCTTAAAAGAACATGCCTTCATTCTTAAGCCGTATAAGGGGCACCGGACTCCAACACAGAGTTGCCAAGTGAGCCCCTGGACATGTCTAACATATAAAAACGGACAAAGGGGCCGGGGGAAGACCAAGATGTCAGATGTCTTCCACTGAAACGCCTCTGAGCAGAGCCGTTGAAGCGGCCACGCCCCGTGTCGAGTGAGCTTTAACGCCCAATGGTGGCGCTGAGCCCTGCCGAGCGTAGGCTAAGCAAACACCCCCACATATCCAGCGAGAAAACCGCTGTTTAGAGAGAGCGTGGCCCCTGCTAGTGTCGCTATAACACACAAACAACTGTTGTGTGGAGCGGAACGCGGCCGAGCGTTTCACGTACATAGCTAGCGCCGGCACCGGGCACAGGAGATGCAACTCCGCCTCATGAGAATGAGACGGGGGGTGAAAAGCTTTAAGCACAATATCTCTCGACCGGAAAGAACTATTAATGTTCTTTGGGAGGAACGCAGGATTAGGTCTGAGCAGCGCAAAGGAGCTGTCCTCGTTTAGCAACAAGCACCTCGGGCTGACAGACAGAGCGGTCAGCTCACAGACCCGCTTGGCAGAAACCAAAGCCAATAAGAGTGCCGTTTTAAAGGACAGGGGCCTGAGACAGAGGCTCGAAAGGGTCCCTGGGCAACCCGCGCAACACGATGGGGAGATCCCAGCGTGGTGTAAGCATGCGCAAATCAGGCCTAACCCGTCAAGCCCCACGCAAGAATCTCTTGACCAATGGATGGCTGAAGATCGGTCCTCCATCACAGCCAGAAACGGCTGCCGCATAGACCTTGATAGCGGAAAAAGCCAAACCTTTCTCCAATAAGTGCTGTAGAAACGCAAGCACGCTTCCCACCTCGCATTGGGATGGGACAGTGTGGTTCCTGTCACACCAATCAGAGAAAGCGCACCACTTCGTCGCATAGAGGGAAGAAGTAAAAGGTGCACGAGTACCCTGGATAGTGTTGATAACCGCTTCAGGCAAACTTTTGCCCTGCAGGATCAACCTCTCAGGAGCAAGACCAACAGCCGTCCCGATACATCGGGCGGGTGGTGCAATGTCCCAAGGGCGTGTGAAAGCGTTTCCGATCCGTCCGTGAGAGCTCCGCTAGCTCTGGAAACCACAGAGCTGAGCGGTTCTCCGGAGCCACTATAATCAGAGACAATCTCTCCTGTCTGACCCGTTCCAGAAGAGGAAGGATCAGCTGGAGTGGAGGAAATGCATACAAGAGAACCCGCGGCCAAGGTGTGTGCGCCAACGCATCCACCCCTAACAGAGGAAGATCCCGAGGGTTGAGAGAGAACCATCACCTGCAGTGTGTTCTCCCTGCACGCAAACAGGTCCACCTGAGCCGTCCCGAACCTCTGCCAGATTAGTCTGACAAGGTCGGGATGTAACCGCCACTCGTCTCGGCGGGGACCGCCGCGAGACATGCAGAGCAGAGGAGCGCACTCCCCCCTGTTTGTTTATGTACGCCGCCACTGACACGCTCTCTGTCCTGATCAGAACGTGGCGGCCACGTACCAGCTTGAACTGTATGGGATGGCCCCACCTCAACGTGTTGTCCAACCACGATGGTAGAACGCACCGCTCTAGCCAACACGCATAGCGGTCGGAGAGCGGGCGAGCTGACAGCTGAGGAACGCTGTGCAGGAATAACCCGTATTCCTCTGCCCCTACCGCCTCCACACTGTGTGTGGACCAAGGGGGGCATCCCATGAAAGGGTGGAGGCTCAGCAAGCGAGGTAGAGAGAAGCACCGCGGTGCAAATTTCATGCGTGTCAATTGCCGCCCCTAGCACCAATAGGAAGCGGCGCGTTGCAGCACCGTTGTGATCCAAATAATGGGTCGTCACCGCATAGTAAACACTGAATCATCATAATAACTTTCTTCATTGTCATTATCATCATCATAATCCTCATCATCATCGCAATCATTATTATCGATCGCTTTTGGATTTGAAACTTTGGTTGTGTTTAATGCAGCATCAACGCAGCAACAAAGTGTTAATAACAATGAAGTCCCGAATTTCTATACTAGGCATTATGATGGCGGTCCTCTGCGTAGTGCAGTGAAGTCTAGTTAGTATAGATCCGCGGATGAGCTGTAATGTCATCCCGATTTTGAGTTGCGTGTTCCGTGTCCCGACAAAAAGCCTGTCGGCTCGCTAAAATGTCCACAACCACTAATGTCCCCTGTTGTCAGCGAACATAGCCAACCTGGTCTTATTATAGCCCGATCATTATCTAAAAGCCACAAAGAAAGAATAAAGCATCCAGCATATATTTTGAACAATGTGTGAGGGCATATGCAGCAGGGATGATTGCACAGTGGAATGCTTATGGAAAACCAGCGGACGAACGCTGGGCGGAGATTTCAGAAGCAGGGAGATTATAAAAAAATATAATTTGTCAGTTTGCCGTTTGTCAAGTCAATATTTTAACCTATTTATTTATTTCAACTGCGACCCGCCCGCAATTCCTCCAAGTAGGAAATTACTTTTTTCACGCAATCCACCCAACCCGTGGATTATCCACGCCACGGTGTCCGCGGGTATGACCGCCAACCGCACATCTCTACTAATCTTTACTTTACTAGTTCGTTCTTTACTAGTTATATTAGTAAACACTGCCCTTATGCTCCAGCAGTTCGTGGGAAAAAAGTGCAGATCGCAAGCATGTCACATTACAAGACCTCGTCTCATCGCCGTCTTTTCAAAATCATTTACCACCCGCAAATTTGTCTGCGATGAACGAATCGGGGCAGAATCGGTGCAAAATCGGGCTGAAATCGTGTAGTCTGAACCAGCCACAAGCAAGCAGCAGCGCCATTGTGCAAATTCCCTACTAGACCAAACAAGACTCGTAATGGTAGGAAAAAACAATACTTTATTAAAGCATGCAATTGTGATGTAGAAAAAAAGAAAAAGAAAACATAAAGTGCTTGCATGATATTGAAGCCTACAGCGATCGTTAGTTAACTTGTATGGCGGTACTCACTTGTTTACCCATGGGCCATGGCAACCCGATTGCTACCTAATACTCTCATTGGCTGAATCGTTGAGAACGTTTTAGACTCAATCAATATAAGGTCGCGGGGAGACGGAGCTCTGTTCGTTTGTATAGCAACAATATTTGGCCAAAACATTACTAAGAAACGAAATAGTTCATCAATACAGGCAACAAATATATATATATTATTTTTTCTTTCCACGAAAAGTGGGGTGGCCATTGGCCCCGCGGCCTCATAGGTTCCGGTGTGGGTACTGGATTGACTAGGCTGCCAGATCGACGGGGTCGGGGTCCTGCGCTTACAGATGACGACACTTGACGTATTGACACAAGCTGACGGACAAAAACCGAAAGGGTTGTTTATAAACGTGGCTCAATCATGGACATAAAAAGAAGGCTCAATCCGTTTTGGTTTTGATTTCATTGAACGCAGCCCATTCTTTCGCAAAAACAAAGCCATTGGAAACACGTCTAAAAGCACTGCTGAATGCATATGTAATCCAGTTCCTGTTAGGGACTCTTATTCTGAAGGAGGAGAACGGAAGTGTCTGCGTGTGGGTCAGTGAATGGAGTTAACTGATTCTTCTTTTTATGTAACCCAAGTAGGCTATATGCAACAATAATTTGTACATTAGATTATTATTCATAGATTAGAAAACAAAAGGAGATTGTTAATGTTTGCCCCCAACCTTATCTTTGGGGGTGCAAGAAACCTTGTGCCCCCCCAGGAATGGCGCCAGTGAATGGATTACAATATGAACTTTCAATGTTGACATTATTGTATACCTAATTAATTAATGATTATCATTTAATTTGGTTATGAACAGAGGGAAGCAAAAATATTGTTTGTGAGATACATTTGCTGGATTAATCCTTGCATCTGGCTGTCTGTAAGAGCTGGCTACAAAAGCATTATTTACAATAGTGTCAGTGTCTCCTTTGGTTTACCTTTGTTTGTGGCCAAGTGAACTGTGTGTGCATGCCTTTGCATGTGTGCATGCATGAGCCAGACATATGTTCACAAACCCGGTGGGTGCTATGGCAACAGCATGACACTCTTCGCTGAAAAGCTCTTCTCCTGATTCAGGCTCAGGATCCAGGGTCTGGTTGCGGTTTTTACGGAAGCTAAAGATGGACAGCATGTTGCTTCTCTTCTTTCTTCTCAGTGAGTTGGGCTTGTGCAAAAACGAGAGTTGACTGAGAGAGAGAGAGAGGGAGAGAGACAGAGAGAGAGAGAGAGAGAGGGAGAGAGAGAACAATTTGTCCCTTCTAAGGAGCAGTAATTTAATTTAATATATAGCTATTCAAAGCCTGCCCATCCGTATGCTCGTTATGCACGGTGCATAGACAACTTGAGTGTTGCTAGGTTACGCCTCTGTTGTTATTTTTCCAGGGTGCACTTAGAACTACAGATAATTCTAAATAATCTAAATTCAAGGTAATACAATTAAAGCATTACTTGGGCTGCTGAATTATGGTGCTATGTCTTGATGAAATAACCACTCTATATTTCTCGAGAGCAACTTAATTCATACAATCTCGGATTCTAAAAGTTGTAGATTAGATGGGAACAATACCTATCAGGGAGTACTCTTTTAGAATAGAAATCTGGTAGTCCATCATCAAGAGGGCTAACTCCTCCATTTTCACTGCAGTGCTGTGGGAACACGCACAAAGTCAAAGACACAAACACACACATTTGTATAATTATTTTTGAGAGGGCCATTACGTTGTACTGGGTTTCATTTGCAAATGTTCTGAATGCAATAATATAAATGGATTACTCTGGCTCTAAGAAGAGGACATTACCGAGCTGCACTGAATCATTTCATGCAGATTGCTCTTGACAAGGGAAAGAATTATTTACAAGCAAAGAGCAGTGCAATGCCCTAGCGGCACAGCCAGACTGTGCAAGACTGTACTCCCAGGGGGAGTTTTGACAGAGGTCTGGAGTGTGTTCAGAGATTCAGAGGAAACAGAAGCAGAGGAGGAAGAGGAAGATGGAGCGTGACATACTCTGTCAGGGGGAAGGTGGCCGGCCCTGTGTCGCCGCGGGGGCTTGGGCCGGACCCGCGTGACATGGAGCAATGGTGCACCCTGGGTAGGCAGCTCCGACAGACCCTCCCAGGATGCGGAACGGGATAGGGGTGAGGAGAAGGAGGGCATAGAGGTGGGTGGGGTAGAGCTGGAGTCATCACACAGGCCTGACACAGAAGAGATGAAAAGTTTTTAGCGTGCGTGCGTGCGTACATACGTACGTACGTGCGTGTGTGCGTGTGTGGTGTGTGGTGTGTGTGTGTGTGGCAGGGTTTCTGCAGGTTTCAACAAGTTCAATTTTACACTTTTTAAGACTGTTTTAAGACCATTATGAATGCAATTTTATTTCAACTCAATACTGCGAAAAAGGTAAACTATATGAACGAAAATCAAAGTACCAGAATTTCTAGTAAAGTAAATAAATGTTATCACATTGAAAAGAATGTGACAACACAGAAATGTTCGTAAGAGATAATATCTTCATTAAACAATGGAGATATTATCCTCAGATACCTAAACGTAGAACCTACTAGAGACATTTTAGACTACTTAAATGTCTGCAATTAATGGTTAATAAATGGTTAATCTAAATGTTATGGTCGGCTGCTGTATGTCAGAGAAAGTCTAAAACTTTTTGAAAATAAGTAACCAGATGTCTTACGGCGCACTCACAGTAGGCCACCTGTACCGTGCCCGAGTACTTTTTCCCCCTAAAGTCTTGATCGTTTGGCTAGTGCGTGAGCACGCCATCCGTACTCGAGTACAGTTCAATTCCGTGGCCTCAATACACTTCGGAGTGGTGCGCTCAGGCCACGGTACAGATGCTAATGAGCCGACACTACTTGAGTACGGTACAGATTAACTTTGCCTTGCTCGAGTGTATCCCTAAAAGGGGACATATTAGGAAAACAACACTTTTCCTGGGATTTGGGGTGTTGTTTTTGGTCTCTGGTGCTCCCACACACATAGGCCAACGCAACCTCCGCTTCATCTGAAGGACTTCATTGCGGCGTAAAAAGCGGCGCATTTTTTGCACGTGAAGGCGTAAAAAGTGCAGTTTTTTAAACATTTAACGGCGTAATGAAGGTGATACGTGACTGAATGAGGTTGTTTTCTGTCGGGGTTGGCTTGACATACAAATTCCCAACGACACCGTGTATAAAACATGGCGCACAGCAGCGTTTGTCTTCAACTCTATTCTTTCAGCAATTGGAGGGAACAGCAGGTGGGAAACTAAACGGCTACGCTTATAATACTACTATATTAGAATTATAATAACATAACTATTGTTCTATTTCATGTAAACTAAGCCATCTACGCCTTATGGGCTAAGGTGAAGCTGCGAACAGAGCCCAATTATTGTATACCTGCCGGACCCCAGGCACAAAGACCTAAATCATCAGATTCAATAAGCAGAGGATGTGCAAAACACAACTGCTCTATAAATAACCCTAAATTGTCCTATGAACACGCAAAGCAATGATCATAGAGCGAACTTCTGACTCAACCAGTATTTCATAGAATCCATGAAAAATGTGCGATGGAGAGCAACAAGGCTTCTCCTACGTAACATTGAACATCGTAACATCTGTGTGGTATTGTACTGTCCTGTGTGAGCCGATTCACCTAAACCAATTCACCTAAACCCCCTTGACCTTCGGTCTTGGGCGAATAATTGTTAAATATCTATGCATTTATCTGTATAATCTGCTGTGATTCTTTTATTTGTAGTTTCTACTCTCAAGGATCTCAATGTGGTTGTGGTCTGTCGTCTCCCCAACGTGACGTCTTGCAATGCATTTTGGGGGAAATGAGAATCAATCGCAAACTGCTAAAATAGTACCTACTTTTTCGTTTTACATTCCGTTTTGATACCCAACAACATCAAATACAATGGATAAAAGTTTAAATGTTTATTACCAACAAGCAAATTACGCAAATTCGTTGGAAAATTGACCCTGCAGCACAGACTTTAAGTGCAAAGACTTGAGTGCAAAAAACACAAAAGACCTCGCCACAGCACAGCAATAAATATTGCGTCTTACCTTTATTTATGTGGCAGTGGTCTACAGATGCATCCCGTGGTGTAGCCTACCACATCCATTTAGTTCAACAGGTCATTGCTCTGATACTCTTCATGTTACTAGCAACCTGGTCTGGTGTTTTTACGTATGTATTCAGGCTAAAATGACTTGATTGTCTGATGCCTCATTATTGCATCCCAGCCAAAGAGTATTGGTATTAATATCATTCATTGTCCAAGCCAGGCTGGCAGCTCATATAAAAATACCACCCACCCCTCCCCATCCTAGAATTTATCCCAATGTTACAATTGTTGCAAATTGTTGACAGAGAATCGTGTACCCTTAGGCCACGTAGTAGCAGTACGTGGATTTTTTTGTGGATTTGTTGGCATCTGTCTCAAGATTTATGTGCTATGAACTTTTTAATTTTTTAAGTGGGGGGTAATAAATTAATCTTGACTAAAAGGTACTCGTCCCCAGCGTCCCAAGCGAAATCGACGCCTATGCGCTTGCGCCAACACGCATAGCGCTCGGCGAAAGGGCAAGCAGATCACTGATCAAATGCTGTGTGGCCCCTCCAATCTTCACATTGTGTGTGATGTGATGGAATAGCTCGTCTGCAAGCGGAGAAAACCACTGCAGGGCAGGCTGAAGCAACCGATTGAGGACTGTGCCACGAGGGTAATAGGCAGATCCGCCTTCTCCTTAAAGCTAACCAACTGTAGGGAGAGAGCAGGAAAGGTCAGGGTCTAGGAGACTGGTACACGCAGCCGTACAAAAGGCCTCATGCAACGAGTGCCCAGCCCGCTCATGAAGAACAGTGGAACACCAGGCTATATTACGCCACCCCACATCTACGTGGCTGAAGGGACGTAATAAGCTTAAATTGTGTGTGATGGAATTACTGCAAGCGGAGAAAACCGCTGCAGGGCAGGTCGGTACCGCAAGCGTAACGGGCAACCCCGCGTTTTCCTTACAGCCAATCGACTGTAGGAAAGTTGGAAAAGTCTGGGTCTAGGTTACTGGTACACAAGGCTTTACATGCGGCCTCGTGCGACCAGTCCCCAGCCCGCTCATGAAGCACACGGCGACGCCGAATGGAGGTGGATGAACCTGGGCTATACTATGCCGCCCTACAACCACTAGAAAGGAGGGCGGGGGAGAGTGACGATTCTACATGTAGTTGTATAGAGTGCGACACTATACATTTTCCATAATTTCTATACACTAAATATACACTCACAGGCCACTTTATTAGGTACACCTGTCCAACTGCTCGTTAACGCAAATTTCTAATCAGGCAATCACATGGCAGCAACTCAATTCATTTAGGCATGTAGACTTGGTCAAGACGAAGGTGATTTAAGTGACTTTGAACGTGGCATGGTTGTTGGTGCCAGATGGGTTGGTCTGAGTATTTCAGAAACTTCTGATCTACTGGGATTTTCACGCACAACCATCTCTAGGGTTTACAGAGAATAGTCTGAAAATGAGAAAATATCCAGTGAGCGGCAGTTCTGTGGGCACAAATGACTTGTTGATGCCAGAGGTCAGAGGAGAATGGCCAGACTGGTTCGAGCTGATAGAAAGGCAACAGTAACTTAAATAACCACTCGTTACAACCGAGGTATGCAGAAGAGCATCTCTGAATGCACAACACGTCGAACTTTGAGGCGGCTGGGCTACAGCAGCAGAAGACCACACCGGGTGCCACTCCTGTCAGCTAAGAACAAGAAACTGAGGCTACAATTCGCACAGGCTCACCAAAATTGGACAATAGAAGATTGGAAAAAGGTTGCCTGGTCTGATGAGTCTCGATTTCTGCTGCGACATTCGGATGGTAGGGTCAGAATTTGGCGTAAACAACATGAAAGCATGGATCCATCCTGCCTTGTATCAACGGTTCAGGCTGGTTGTGGTGGTGCAATGATGTCGGGGATATTTTCTTGGCACACTTTGGGCCCCTTGAGCATCGTGTCAACGCCACAGCCTATTGTTGCTGACCATGTCCATCCCTTTATGACCACAGTGTACCCATCTTCTGATGGCTACTTCCAGCAGGATAACACGCCATGTCATAAAGCACGAATCATCTCAGACTGGTTTCAAAACTGTACTCAAATGGCCTCTACAGTCACCAGATCTCAATCCAATAGAGCACCTTTCGGATGTGGTGGAACGGGAGATTCGCATCATGGATGTGCTGCCGACAAATCTGCAGCAACTGCGTGATGCTATCATGTCAATATGGACCAAACTCTCTGAGGAATGTTTCCAGTACCTTGTTGAATCTATGCCACGAAGGATTAAGGCAGTTCTGAAGGCAAAAGGGGGTGTGTGTACATATACACGTGTGTGTGTGTGTGTGTGTGTGTGTGTGCGTGCGTGCGTGCGTAAGTGCATGTATGTATGTATGATTGTATGTATGTATATATAAATGTATACATAAACTAAAGAGACACTTACACTTCTTTAGAGCTGGTTTCAGCCTCCACACTCCACCGTGCTCCACACTGGGGGGGAAACAAAGTGAGAGCAGCATGTTGAAACATTCACCTTCATCATCTGCCGTCTCATCACGTTCTACACAACATGAGTGACAGCTGCCTCTTCAAACCACTTCATCTAGCAGCGGCTTGAATCCTTGTAGGAGACTTTGTCCCTGAGTGGTGAGCTGTCCTCTCCATACCTGAGAGTGTCCAGTCTCCAGCGTGGATCCTCCAGTCCAGCAGAGAGCAGCGCAGCTCCAGAGTCTCCTGGGTGATTGTAGCTCAGGTCCAGCTCTCTCAGATGGGAGGGGTTGGAGCTCAGAGCTGAGGCCAGAGAAGAACAGCCTTCCTGTGTGACCAGGCAGCCAGACAACCTGCACACACACACACACACACACACACACACACACACACACACACACACA
>OOFH01109956.1:0-13142 GCA_900323355.1 Merlangius merlangus
GCCAAGTCCACACGTACCAAAACAATGTTTTTTTTCTCCGTTTTCCCTGGCATCGTTTCAAGAACATTTGCGTCCACACGGATCCATCTCAATACGACTCAAAAACGCTACTTCATGTTCCAGGTGTATAGGTGGCGCTGTTTTTTTAGAAATTCGCCGGAAACGGAGAGGAAGAGGCGGGAGCATGCACAAAAAGCTTGAGCGCTGTATACAAATAAACAGTAGCAGAAAACAATCTGAATGAGAAGTTGACGATGGCGCCTGTAGAGAAGAAAGAGTCTTTTGTGTGGACCGACTGTGAAGTAGAATTGCTACTGCGACTCTGGTTACGCTCTGGTTGCTACTGGTTACGCTCGAGGGGTGTGGCGATGACATCATCGAAACGCAAGTATGCGTTTTGGCCGTCCAGACGAACACTCAAGGGGTGCGTTTCTGAATTTATTCACCCTGGGACCTGGTTTCAGAAAACTCTGTTTTCATGCGATACGTTTACAGGATTCGTGTGGACGATCGGCCAAAACGATGCAAAATATCTGCGTTTTAACCAAAAAACGGCTCCGTGTGGACGGGCCCTTAGACACTTGCTAACTTTAGCTGTACTTACAGTAGTAGGGCCCATGCTCACAGGTGCTGACAATCAGGTGCCAATCAGGTGCCACTCACACCCCTGATTGGCAGCACCTGAGGGTACCAGAAGCTCAAAATAAGTGTCAATAGCAACAGCAAAATAACCTGTTTGGCAATGGCAGGAAAGATTTGGCAAATCTTTCATGGGCGCAACCCACATACTCAGCACTGCTGCTCATCCAACAAATGCACGTTCCTTACAAATGGGGCACCATTTGAAAGGGAACTTAACAGGCTTTTCAAGGGTATAAGATGTATTGCCTAAAAGCATTGTAACCACAGAGAAATAATCTACCAAACACAAATGTCCTTACTTTTTGTGCTAAGTTTACTATCTTCCAGCTTTGAAAGTATTACAGTTTAGCTTCCAGCTTTTGCAACAATGTATTTCAGCACTATGCTTCTTCAGGTAATGCAATTCAGCATCAGTAATATTTTTTTCAGCTTCCAGGTTTTTCAACAGTGCACTGCAATACATTTTACCTTTCAGATTCTTCAGTTCAATCAATTTTAAATTTCTGCACTTTTAGCAAAGCTTTGTGCTTTTCATTCAGCTGTCATTTTTCTTAATGTGTTACGGGTCCCAGGATTGGGCACCATGGCAACAATAAAGAAATCTGTAATATACAGAAAATGGTAAGAAGCAATGAAGACACGACTGCTCAGTTCGTCATCCAAGTTGCGTCAAAATCACAAATAAAATACAAACATTTCTCTCAGTGTCTCTTTTTCAGTCTTCAACTGTTTAAGTGCATCACATACTAACAGCATTGTACATCCTATTCTAATTCACATTCATGTCATATCTCATGTACAATCAATATTCTCCATTAGTCCACTTAACTCTACTTGAACAACGTACTTATTTACATTCATCTGTTTAAGTGAGTTAAGGCATCACTAATAATATAGTGCAATAAACAGCATTAATCCACTGTACTTGAATGTAACATGTAGTTGGCAATTATTCTAGATTCACACACACTTAATAAAACAAAAGTATTACTCAGAGAAAGCTAAATGTTTTCAATACAAAGTAAACCAAGATGTGACTTTGGATGTAACAGTTACATTTTTATCTTTAAACAGTATGCATTAATATAAACATTCTTTCAAACTTGTAAATCTGTAGCCATGAACCTTTAACATTTACTCAAATTCCTGTTTAGGCTGCAGTGTACAGGAGACCACAAATAAAAATAACACTGTGCAAAGTACACACAATAAACCTTAATTTGAGCGGCATGCCCACAGGGCATGCAGGGCGAATAATAACCCCATAATCGGCGGAACCTGCCGTTTCGTGCCTTCCAGTATTAACCCCTGCCATTGTACTCAACGGCGGTATTTAAAAGTCTCTTAAGTTCCCTAAAAACACAACAAAACATGACCCGAACTTCTTCAAGAATTATACATATAAAGCAAGGCTTTAGAAGGTTGACATTTTATAGCTTAAACCAACTACTGACCTGTAATATACAGAAAATGGTAAGAATCAATAAAGACACGACTGCTCAGTTCGTCATCCAAGTTGCGTCTGAGGACGCGGGCGGAAGTGCTCCCGTCTGACAACAACCCGGAACGCAACTACTTGTCAAAGTTCCACCTGGGTGCTGCTTACATTTTAAGTTCCTCTCAACATAAATTATGAGGACTAAATTAATGTACTGGTCACATACATTTATAAAAATAGTTTCAAGCCCTTAAACTCAAGGAAAATTACCTGTTGCTAATATAAATAAAATAAACAGTTTTGAGAGTACCACACATGTTTACACTGTTCACTCCATTTTGACTTTTGAACTCTGTTCAAATCACTTCACTTGATTTAAGCCATTTACCATTTCTTTACATCTTAATATATGTGGCTTTATTAAAACATATTTTCAACCTTACCTTGCACTACAAAACAACACATTTTCTGCAGGAAATGCATTTTCTAGTTCCTTTTCAATAAGCTATTTCATCGATTAATCGTTTAAAGGTCCCATGGTGTGGGACTCTGGTTAAGTTAGGCTATAGTATTGGGCATTATGGGTAAAGGTTCATTGTTCAGTGCCGGGAAACATCTACACCCCCTATATATTTTATTTGAGGTTTATTTGAACCCTGTTTGAGCGTGTTCATTAATAAGTCCCAGCCGATGATGAGGGGGTTGCCCTCGATCTCCCCCCCTCACCTTTTAATTAAATGTGCTTAATAAATACATTTGATTTTTGAAAAACGACAGTCATTGTTTAATTAGGTTGATTTTGCTTTGAGCATTTCCTACTATAGCCTACTGTGTAAAATGCTGTTTAGAACTAGAAAATGCATTTCCTGCAGAAAATGCGGCGAGTCATGTAGTGCAAAATGAGGTTGAAAATATGTTTTAGTAAAGCCACATAGTTCAAGATATAAATAAATGTTAAATGGCTTAAATCAAGTGAAGGGAACATTTAAAATGGTTGGAAACAAATAAAATGAGTCAAACAATTAGCTAATGTGATCAAGTTTGAATACATTTGAGATAAAATAAAGAAATGCTGAGCTGTTCTGTTGGCAATTTTCAGCTCAACTATAGACTAAAAACCGCTCAATCAACCAAAAAAACGCCCAAAACGCATGTTGCCAGAAAACTGATAAATCATATACTTCTGCAATGGTATGGTATGGTGGCCCGATCCTCCAGATTTGCACTTTACAACATCCGCAGGATCCGGCTGTAGCTGCTGCTCGAAATACGGCAATGTGCTACTATGGCAACACCGGAAGTAAGAGTACAATTGTCATTTGATTTCTAACTGTTATTATATTATGTTTATTTTATTACGTTAAATAAGTTAATGATAAACTAAATGCAGTCTAGTTCATGGTTCTGCTGTTAAAATTGAAATGTCTAAAACAAAATGGATGGAGAGGTCACTTCCTGGTCAAAGCTAGACGTGGAAATAGTATGTGAGGAGGGAAAGAAGGAGACATGAGTGGACTGTCTACTACTGGCTAAACAGGCGTAAATGGTAATTATTCTCAATATTGAGTTCCCATGTATTAGCACCAATCTTTGAAAATAATGTACGTGAAATGTGTTTTATTATGCTGCAGTTTTCAAGCTGTTCCGTAACTTTGGAGAGAATAAAGTGGTTGTGGACATCAGTAGAGGTGTACATCGTTTTGTAACCAGGGTAGATACAGCGAAAACGTGTCCTAATCCATCACGAGGCTTCAACAGTGCAACGTTGCTTCACATCCCGGCAACGAGGAGTGGCGGAGTCTAGTTCCTGCAACGGGCTACGAGCTAACGGCTGGGAGCTATGAGGAGCGGCGGTGTCTGCATACTGCAACGGGCTACGAGCTACCAGCTGGGAGCTACGAGGAGCGGCGGCATCTACATCCTGCAATGGGCTATGAGCTACTGGCTGGGAGCTACGAGGAGCGGCGGTGTCTACATACTGCAACAGGCTACGAGCTACCGGCTGGGAGCTACGAGCAGCGGCGGTATCTACATCCTGCAACGGGCTACGAGCTACCGGCTAGGAGCTACAACGAGCGGCGGTGCTTTCATCCTACAACAAGCTACCGGCTAGGAGCTACAATGAGCAGCAGTGCTTCCATCCTGCAACAAGCTAGCGGCTAGGAGCTACAACGAGCGGTGATGCTTCATCCTGCAACAAGCTTGCTTTACGCCCTGCAGCAAGCTACAGGTCTATGTGGACACTCCGTGGAGCATTTTCAGGCTACAACGTGATCCACAGGTCAGACAGTGCAATTGATATGCCTCAGGAAGTTGATGGATAGATTGTTACAGTTTTAATCATAACAAATAAGACATTAAAAGGAGATTCTGAACATAAAAAAGATACATACATATATACTGTATGTATATTGAATGCTCTAAAAACTGCAATTGTTTGTTGTTTTGCTAAATTGCATAAATTGAGAAAGTTAATCTCAAGTGCTAATTAGGTATTAAGGGTGTCATTATGTATTAGGTGTTATTTGGTTAATCAATGCTAATTGGTTCTCCATATGCTAATTCAAGAAGGTTCAAAATGTCTAAAAATGGTGATAATCAGTCTGATGTCATGTCACAAGGGCAAGATGCAGGGGAGCTAGATGAGGGAAAAAATTTTAAATCCTCTTGTGAAAGACGATTAACACCTAAAATGCAAGAACTGAAAGAACACGAAATGTAAGAGACATTCTTACAAGGTTGAAGCAAAGCTGCTCTGAAAGCGACATGTATGACATGATGGATGAAGCTGAGAAGCTGGCTCAGAATTAAAGAAGCTGTATGATGGCCTCCGACTCCAAGTCGCACCAAGTCAAGAAATTCGGAGAAAAGTTGATGCATGCGCAGCTGTGACAGCAGACTTACTGCAATTGCGCCTCACTGAAGGAGGAGGTGAGTTTGATGCTGAGGTAGAGAGATCAAAGTTACGCATGCTACTTGATAATGAATATGCTAGGTCCATATATGGATCTAAACTTTAGCCTCCAGAGTTACTGCACGCAGCTGCCACCATTCAGAGCATCTCTCAGAATCACCTAGCATTTCGGCTAAGAGGGCTGAAACAGCAGCTCAGCTGGCTGCAAAGATCGCTGAAATTGACATGGAAGCTGCTATTGAAGCTCAACGTCGGCAGTTGAAAAAACCTGAAAATCAGAGAGACATTGATGTTATTCAAGCAAAGCTGAATGTTTACACTGAAGAAGAAACAAAAGGAAAGGATGGATCATGCAGTCCTGTATGCAGCAAAGTTGATGATGCAAACTCATTCACTCACTGCACGTCAAGAACGGCAAGCTGTAAAAAATGAGACATCCTTAGTCCAGGCATTACAGGAATCATTAGCTCTCACTCGCCTTCCAACCCCAGAACCTACCGTATTCTCAGGTGATCCTCTGAAGTTCATAGAATGGAGCACAAGCTTTGAGGCTTTTATAGAGAGATGATGCTCCAACCCTGCAGACAGGCTGTTCTTCCTGCAAAGGTACATAACAGGGGAGGCTAAATCCTTTCTAGAAGGCAGCTTCTACAGGAAAGATGAGGAAGCGTATCAACAAGCATGGGATAGGTTGAACGCAAGATATGGTCATTCCTTTGTAGTGCAACAAGCTTTCAAAGAAAAACTCAATCCGTGGCCAAGGATTGGTAGAAAAGAGTTTGTCAAACAGAGAATTCAGTGATTTCCTGCAAACATGTAGCAGTGCCATCTCTCACATAAAGGGCCTACAAGTTCTGAATGGCGAGGAGAACCAGAAAATGCTGGCCAAGCTTCCCGAATGGGTGACGTCCAGGTGGAACCGCTACGTCTCAGAGCAGCTAGATCGAGGCCAGGACTATCCAAGCTTTCATAAGTTTGCGTCATACATCGCTAAAGAGGCACGTATTGCATGTAATCCAGTAAGAGAGGTGAAGCGTTCAAAAGCCAACACGTTTGCCACAAATATGAAAGCTCCAGTTCTATCAAGCCTCACATCCAAACCAGACCTTGGTGAAATCCAGTTGAGAGACATGGAGAAATCAAAGAAGAAGAAGTGGAGCACACCACTACAAAACTCAAACATGACCCAGTGTATTTGTTGTGGAGAAAACCACCCCATACATAGATACAGAAAGCTAACCGAAATGTCTATAGAAGAAAAGAAAAAATGCATGCACGGAAATAAACTGTGTTTTGCATGTCTAAGAAAAGGTCACAACTCTAAAGACTGTAGAAACAGAGCCATGTGTGGAATATGCAGAAAGAATCGCCCAACTCCACTGCATGAGGATCGTTTCTCAGCAGAATCAAGGTGAAGTGCTGTTGAGGAAAGTACATCCTCATTATCATGCTGTGGGAATGGAGAAGGTGGGAGCACATCTATGATCGTGCCAGTGTGGATTTCAGCACCTAACGCTCCTAATAATGAAACGCTAGCATATACCCTACTGGACACTCAAAGCAGTCACACATTTGTGGATCAAGAGGTGTGTGAAAATCTTCAGGCAGCAATAGAACCTGTGAAGCTGAAGCTCTCCACCATGATGGGGAAAGATTCAGTTTTAGAGAGTCAAAGAGTATGTGATCTCAAAGTCAGAGGTCTCTCCTCAAACATTTCCATCAGCTTACCTCCAGCCTACACGAGAGACTTCTTTCCTCTTGAACGCACACATATCCCCACTTGTCATACAGCCCAAAAATGGAAACACCTTGTCAACATGGCCGAGGAGATACCCCCATTAATGGACTGTGGTGTGGGATTATTGATTGGCTATGACTGCTCCAGAGCGCTAATACCAAGAAAGGTCATCACTGAGGGTGACTACGAGTCCTACGCCATCAAAACCGACCTCGGTTAGAGCATTGTGGGAAGCGTGCCACAGTGTGTGAATGCTAAAGATGTGACTGGACTTTGTCATCTGGTATCTGTAAGAGAGCCACCACCTGTAACGCCATCTTCTATCATTATGGCTCTTGAGTCAGACTTTGCAGACACCAAATTAGATGACAAAAGCATATCTCAAGAAGATATTTGCTTCCTGCAGATCTTAAAGGGAGGAAAACGAGCTTGGCCACCTGGAGATGCCTCTTTCCTTTAAAGTACCTACCTGATAACAAGAAGCTGGCTTTGGCTTGGTTGAAGCACCTCAAAAGGAAGCTGGACACTAAAGAGACAAAAAAGTTCAAAAATGACTATGTGAGGTTTATGGAAGGTGTTTTCAAGGATGGTGATGCAGAGAAAGTAGACATCCAACCAGAGCCTGGGAAAGTCTGGTGCATCCCACATCAAGAAGTTCACCACCCCAGGAAACCAGACAAGATTCGGGTGGTTTTCGACTACTCTGCAAACTACAAAGGCACCTCATTAAATGATCATCTGCTAACAGGACCCGACCTTACAAATGGTCTCACAGCTGAACTGTGTCACTTCCGTAAATATCCCATTGCAGTCATGTGCGATGTGGAAAATATGTTCCACAGGTTTCATGTCAGTAAAGAAGAGCAAAGACTATTTACGATTTCTCTGGTGGGAAAATAGGGACACAAACTCAGAACCCTCAGAGCACCGCATGAAGGTGCACCTGTTTGGAGCATCGTCTTCCCCTGGATGCACCAATTATGGCATGAAACACCTCGCCAGTAAAAATGAGAAAGAATGCCCCTCTACAGCTAGATTCATCAGGAACCATCTACATTGATGATGGCCTCATAAGCGTGAAATCAGTTGATGAGGCAAGTGAGTTAGTAAGGGAAGCTCAAGCTCCGTGTGCCAAGGGAGGGTTGCACCTTCACAAATTCCTTTCCAATAACTGAGAGGTACTGGATCCATCAACATTGAAGAACGCGCTGTAGAGGTGAAAAACGTCAATCTCAACCATGATGAATTACCAGTGCAAAGAATGCTTGGTGTAAGATAAAACATTGAAAGCGACAGCTTCTCCTTTAAGGTGACACTCGATGAGAAGCCAGCAACACGACGAGGGATTCTTTCAATCGTGGCCTCTCTATACGACCCTTTCAATTTTTTAGTGCCATTCATCCTTGAGGGTAAAACAGTGCTGCAGGAGATGTGTCAGAGAGGTAAGGGGTGGGACGAATCACTGCCCAGGGCTTTGAAAGTAAGGTGGGAGACTTGGATAAAGGATTCGGAAAACTTTGGGAGATACCAAGATGCTTCACACCTGACGGCTTTGGTGAGCTGAACTGCATAGTTTTTCTGATGCAAGCAGTCAAGGGTATGGCCAGTGCTCTTACATCAGGCTGTTGAGCAAAGATGAAGTGCATTGCTCGTTGGTCATGGGCAAAGCGAGTCGCTCCTACCAAAATAGTCACCATACCGAGGTTGGAGCTAACTGCTGCAGTAACCTCAGCAGCAGTGAGCAACATGTTGAGGGAGGAGCTAGAGCTCAAGATCGATGAAGATTATTGGACTGATTCTCAAGTGGTTCTCGGCTACATCAACAATGAAGCGCGAAGGTTTCATGTTTTTGTTGCAAACCGCGTCCAGAGAATTTGAGAAACCACTGACGCAAGACAATGGCACTACGTCGACATAGGAGAGAATCCCGCTGACCACGCCTCTAGAGGCCTCAAGGTAGCTGACCTCATCAATTCAAATTGGCCTTCTGGTCCTAAGTTTTTATGGAAAAGAGAGATAGCCACAAACCAGGTTACATCAGATCTACTGGTGGGAGATCCAGAGGTAAGGACTACACTGGTGCTAAAAACTGAGGAGGCGAGGCAATTTGACATCCAGGGACACCTGTCACGGTTCTCAAGATGGACCATAGCAGTCAATGTTATTGCTCGTATCCAATGGTTGGCTATGAGAATCAAGACCACAGAACCTTTAAACGTCGAAGAGAGAAGGAGAGCTGCATTGATTCTTATCAAGCTCGCACAACACAATGCCATCCAAGAGGAGTTTAACATGCTCAGCCAGAAATCAGGAAAGCTGCCTTGCAACCACCAACTCTATCCGCTTGGCTCCGCTTCCTCCAAGATGTAATAATGAGGAAGACTGAGGAAGGCATCTGCGCCTCTGGAGTTGAAACACCCAGTAATCCTGCCTAAAGATTGCGCTGTCACAAGGCTCATCATTGCTCATCATCATGACAAAATACAACACCAAGGCAGAGGACAAACTCTCAATGGATTAAGCGCGAATGGATAGTTGGTGGAAGTAAAGCCGTAGCCCAACATATCAGGCAGTGTGTACGGTGCAGGAGGGTGCGTGCACCACCAGAGGAACATAGGATGGCGGACTTACCGAGTGACCGTGTTGAGCCTACACCACCGTTCACTTACTGCGGCATGAACTGCTTCAGTCCCTTTCACACCAAGCAGGGTCGTAAAGAACAAAAACGGTACGGCCTCCTCTTCACATGTCTTTGTTCCAGGGCAGTGCACATCGAGATGTTAGAGGATATGACGACTGACGCGTTCATCAATGCCTTACGATGCTTTGTCGCTATTCGTGGTAGTGTCAGACACATCACATCGGACCAGGGCACTAACTTTGTGGGAGTATGGGAGAAATTAACAATTACTTTTATATTAACTATGAGTATTATCAGGCCTATATATATCAGGTATATACATTAATGGTGGAAAGCAAGAAAACCACCTCTGGACTCAGAGGAGGGCCTCATAAGGCGCCAGAGATTCTGGGGCCAAAGCGTACTGACATCCTCCCATTGTTTAGATTAACTGCAGGAGATGACCACATACTTAAAGGAATGTATGGATGACCGTCCTTGCCATATAAGACAATTCTGGGCATGTACCGAGGGCGGTCATATGATATGCAAAACAGCTCAGTTTGAAAGAATAAAAAAGACTGGGATCGGACGACACGGCAGTGTCTTTGCAAACCTCACTCTGCATTGTTGTTTCTCGTTTGCGCGAACAATAAAGTCTCTGTCAATACTTGATCCGGACTCCCCAATTGCTCATGTTCTTTTAAGTTAGTTGAAGTGATAGAACTCAGTTATTTTCTACCACATAATTGGCGTCACGAACATGATTGAAAAACAGAGACAGCCCAGCTGCTGGGCTGCAGGACGGGGCGCGAGCGGATCACACAACCAGAGCTCATCAATATTCAGGGTAAGTTGGCTTACCAAATACTATTAAAGGTTGTTTGATCTGTTTTTGCCCCGTCTGAACGCTAGGCAGCAGGTAAAATGTCTCTTCAATCTAACGAACCAAAGTATAAAGAGAGAGAGAAATAGGGGACCTCCGGGAGAGATTGACGTGCGCACGCACATAGCCATGAACGCTTAGTGGTTTTGATTAACTAACACGCTTTGTGGTTCTAAATTGATACAAGTTGTTGTTATTGGTATAGGTTAAGTAGGCCTACAGTTCTACGGAGTTCTAAGGACAGGGCTAGCAGGCCCGCAGGTCGAAGGAGACAGACCTGTTGGATTTCTGACAATATCCCAGCTGGAGTTGGGTTGTCAATAAGAATTCATTGATGTGGATGAATTCATTTTTATTTGAGGAGAGCTTCCTTGGGATGCCGACTAGTGAATTTTCAATTCTCATCTTGGACCAGTTGAACTGCAGTTCTTGCACCAGGATAGTGAATTTCTAATTCCGATCCTGCATTTTGAGAAAACAGGCTTCTCGCACTTTTGAATAGATACGTTTCTTGGTTGGGGTACCGCTTGAGGTGATTTTTTAATCCTGATCTTGGTATTTTGGGAAGTTTCTTGTTTGTTCTTGATCTGGTCGAGTAGTTATGTGTTCAACCATTATTTTGAAAGAATAGGCTTGTTGTTTAAAGTGCCGTTTGAATGACTTTAATGCCCTAATCGTGGACCAATCAAGCTGCAGATATTGGATCTGGAGAGAGGGCCATCTTTAATTCTGATCCTGGTGCTGTGAGACAATAGGTTCTTAGGTACGAGTTAGCGACTAGTTCCACTCAGCATCTTGTTCAACAAATTCGGTAATTTTCGATACGCTATAAAGAGTTGCATAAATTGTTTTCTTTCTGTATTCAAACCGTGATAGGATTAAGTTACCTCGGAGACTTGTATGGCCCGTTTTCTTTTAGTTTATTCTGTCATAAATCAATTAGATGGACAGAGAATAGAATTTGTTTGACATTCAAACTAACGAGTAGAATAGACTCAAATAAATTGTATTAATAAATATTGTTTTAACATCAAAAAGATTTATATAGTACCGACGGCAGCAGAGATTTTGAGTAGAGACCCTCTATTGCTCAAAGGTGAGATAAAAAAGATCTCTGAGAAATGGGAGAAGAGGACAGGAGAATCAGGCACTATATGGTCCGTGGGAGGGACTTTTGATATAGTGATGTGTAGGGACATGGAGGTTATAATCCAATTAAATTCAATTTTATTAATAATAAGAAATGACAAAGCTAACAGAAGCGGAAAACAACTTTACCTTTGCTTTTGTTCTGAATTTGCTGTGCTATATTTGGTGTGTGTGCGTATACTTGGTGTATGCGTAAATATGTGTGTGTGTGCGGTTGGTAGTGTGTATATTACAGCTTCAAGGATGAGAATCTGAGAATTCTTATTTTAAAGTGTATATGTGAGTGAGTGAGTGAGTGAGAGAGAGAGCGAGCAGGAGCGCGAGTAAGAGGAAAAACCGTCGGTGGGGGCTGGAGAGAGAGAGAGAGAGAGAGAGAGAGAGAGAGAGAGAGAGAGAGAGAGAGAGAGAATCTGCCCTGTACTGAATATTTTTTTGTGTGCTTGGATGTATGACTATAACCTCTGGCCCCTTAATGGCCCCCGGTTTAGAAAAATCATAGAACCACCACTGGGATCGGTGACTCTGTGGTTCTGTGTGTCGGGGCAACCTTGGAGACTCTCCAACGCGTCGTAGCTCCAGGTGATATGGATCAGTAGATCTTGGTACACAGAGTACTGGTGAAACACGGGTTGGTCCAGAGGGAGAGAGGAGAAGGGAAGGGAGAGGAATGTAAAGAACGCAAAAAGGGTGGATGCGGACCAACCCAGAGGTAATAAATCAGGGGAGAGCCCTGTGTTGGAGTATTGGAGTTACATGGTGATCACAGGATTTAGGAATAATTATCTAAACTCCATAACATGAACAATTAGCATTAAAAGTTGTCTGCACACTGCACGTCCGCAGAAGTTCAGGGGTTTTATGGCGCTAGAGGGTAAATACAGTTGCACTCATCAAAAGAGGAGCTGACCCACCCCAGAGGACTCTGCGGGAGCACGGTGGAAATGCGCAGTACAACAGACCTGACGATGTCTAAGTACCAAAATGACAACACAAATAAAATATTTCCTTAAAGATTATGATAATAACAGACATTTCATTAAAATTTATCGTATAATCTATAAATAATAATCGGCAATACCTAAAATTAGACTAAATAAGTACGATAAAATGCTATTCAAATTTCAAATTCATGTTATTCACAATGACGAATGTCAAATAAATAAGTAAAATAAAATAAAAAAGGTTGTGTGTGTGAGCCTGTTCTCGTGTGTGTCAGGGCCACCAAGGTAGGGGAGAATCCTCTCCTACTCAGAGTGATGGAATACACGAGGGGGTACTAGAAGCATACTTCAGATAAAACAATATGGCTAATTAGAAAATGGAAACAATGTATCGAGCAGAGTTTGACAAACAAAATACTAGATAAGGACAACACAGAGAGACGTGTTGGGTACATAGTAGTGAATCAAGTTGTGGAAAACATCAAATGCAAACAACAGGTAGAATAAAAGAAGATTAGGTCTTCCAATTTAAATGTTAAGCTTGCTGGTAGTTCTACCATGAGGACTCAAAATCACGCGCGGCTGGCCGCCAATCACCAGCTACCAATCACCTGCCTACACCTGCTCTATAAAGAGTAGTCTAACATGTTTTTGCTGCTCAGGTCTTCGTTCGACGCATGCTGCTGCTTTACTGTGCTTCTGATTATCTCGCATATCTCGTCGCTTAGTTGCTACGTCGGTTAATACACACCAAGAGGTCATAACTTTGGATTCGTGCTGGTCGGCCTATTACTTCTGGTCCGGGCAAGTGAGC
>OOFH01109979.1:0-10922 GCA_900323355.1 Merlangius merlangus
CGCTGTATAGCATTTTCAATATTACAATTTGTTAACTTGTATCGGTCAGATTCAGTTACATTCCAAAAAATGTCAATGGTGGATATGGTTATTATTATTATTATTATAATAATATTACTCATATTATTAATATTATTATTATAATAATAATATTATTGCAAAAAAACGTTGCTTCTTAGAACTAAATTGTAAATATACCAAACCCTTATGACAGTACTGTAGCCTTGTTCACCAGGCAGGCAGAAGGACAGAGTTCCTCCAAGGTCAATATACTAGATGAATCAGTTGAAACAACTTGAAATCCAATGAAATTGTATTTTCAGGGTAAATTCTTAAGTAGAAAATTCAAAGCAATCCAACCAGAGATGAGGTTTAACACTTACATTGCATATACCAGGCTCTCCATATTGCATTGTTTAAACGAATCTTGTCCCTCCAAAGCAGTTTCAGACCCTTGAAGTTTTTCCACTTTGGTGACACCAACTTTCCACTGAAAAAGCACAAAAAAAAGATCACAAAATAAAGACCCACAACGATAAAGATGTGTTCACCAATGTGTGCTACAAGTTTGATGTTTTTGAAGAGGCTCTATAGGTATCTCAGGATGTACAAGATGGTTGCCTTTTCGATTGAAAATGACTAAATTGACAAATGAATAAATCCTTTAACATAAACCAATAATAATAAATCTTTCTACATGTATACATCAGTAGCAGAGTATGTATCAGCCAGCCAAGCATTATTATTGGGTGTCAAGCAGCGAAGCTGCGAGACAACCTTTTGTTTTTGTACGTTTTCCTATTATTATTATACTTCAGCGGGAGTCTATGGCAGCCCATAGAACGCCTTGGTGAACAGTTGTGAAATTTGACACACTGGTTCAGGACAGTCGCATTAGCCCATGAAGCAAATTTGAGGTAGCTCATCAGCTCTAGCGTCACCAACAGGTCAAATTGGACATGCACTCATGTTTCTAACTTTCGACCCATTCATCCAATATTAACAAACAAGGTATCATTGGATTCCTTGATCCAAGCCGATCTCAACGTCACCCTATTTCGTCGTTTTGCGCCATGAAGGATTTTCCGCCATCTTGGTTTATGTCAAAAACCTTCAAAATGCATCTATCACAAAATGTTGTCCAATCATCGTGAATCTTGCACAGCCTCGTGAACAGCCAATCAAATTTGACCGCGAAGCCGCCAAATAGGAAGTTAGCCAATATTTCAGCAGCCCTTTGACATATCATAACCAAACTAAGTGCATATATCCATGACGTCATCACGGAGACACTCAATGAATTTGGTGACCATAGCTCTCTAGGGGGCGCTATAATTAATGAAGACGTGTTTTATCTCCTCACTCTTCACATGAGTATATTTCAGACTTATTTTCAATGTCTGGTGATACTGTCAGAACTCTTCATATAGCTAATAAATTATTTCCCATGGTAACATGATAATTTGGCCGCCATGTTGAAAGTTTTCAAATTCAATATTACATATCCACGGGCCACAAATTATGTCCAATTATCATGAAACTTGCCATATATGATCTTCAGACCAAGCTGAACAAATGTGTGAAACGGCTTTCTCAAATTCAAAAACATTTGGCCGTGACAGCCAATCTAACTTGACAGCAAAGCCGCCAAACAGGAAGTAAGCCTGTTCTCAACATCTCTTTAACATTGTCAGTAAAATGATATCTCATCATATGCATTTCATCATGGTCATCATATACTGTGTTATATAAAACTGATAACATATCAATCATATTAAATCATCATGTAAATCTGACATACAGCATACAATCAGAACACTACTACACTATGTTATGCTGAACAGCGCTCATTAAAGGGTAGACACTGCACTCGTGTGGCGACACGAGTGCATTGTTGCATTAAGTGGTACTTAATGCAACAATGACTATTTACCATTCCGCCCAATTACAATATAAACTGCAATTCTAACTAGATTAGATGCTTCATGAACCACCTCCAATAAGGATGCTTGTTTACATTGTGTCTCTGTTAGGGATATTGTTCCGAATACCCCTATGTATTTGTGCCATTTGTTCTGTCAGGCAGACTGTAATGCGCCTTTACCTCTAGGTGGGGTCATTTTTCTATTTGGTAAATATTGACGCTTACTCGCATAATGCGTTCATTCCACCAGCTGTCGTTATTACTAATTATTGAGACGGTGATCATGTAGTCACCTAGCAGATTACGTCTGTCCAGCAGAATTAGTTTGAGTCCTATGCTGCTTGACACCCACATTGCTGCTCGAAGCTATATATATATATATATATTTTTTTTTTTTGTGTAGTTACATTTTTGAAAAACCTAAAAAGATATTTTTAAGAATATTTGGTTGTGTTTGTTTGTCATATCTTTGGAAGGAATGATGAACGTTGCATGGGAGTTGGGTACCATGGGAACGATATAGCTCATAAAAGCTTGTACAGGCAGTATTGTGGGAAGGCATGTCAAGGCATGTCACTTGTGTTCTCACAGGTTTGAGTTAATATATTCTGCTAGGGAGGAATTCAACGGGGAAAGTAACTAAGGAAATGTTACATTCCTCTGGGGTTGAAAATTCCACTTCCTCCCAGTACAGCAGTTCATATTATGCCAAATGCCTGAAAGAATGAAATACTTTTGAAATATATGCAATGTAATACAACACAATCAATACAAATACCTAATTGTTAATGTACAACAATATAAACACACTACTCCACCAGTAGTCAAAGTAGCTCAACAGGACTGTAGGGCTGCTCGATTATGGCCAAAAATCGGTAGCACTTTATCATAAGGTGTCATAATAAATAGCAAACTAGTCATTACTAACCCTTTAATATTATTTAATTGTAACTAAAATATCTATTTGGCACAAGTTAATCGTTTCTTCATCATTAATTAAATATAAGTGGTTTGCATAACCCTAACCCAACCCTAACACACGACCCCTACCCTAACACACGACCCTAATCCTAGCGCACAGCCCTAACCCTAACAATAACACACGGCCCTAACTCTAACACACGACCCTAACCCTAATCAGTGACACTCTGTGGTCAGTGAAAAAAATGATTACTTGTGAAAAATAGATATTTTAGTAACAATTAACAAAAAATAACAAAGGTTTAGGTAATAACTAGTTTGCTATTTATTATGGCACCTTATTAGGTGAGTGCTGCACGCAGCGCTCACCGATTAAAAGTATTAAAAGTAGCCAAATTGGGCTGGAATATTTGCCCAATCTGGCAACAAGGATGGCTTATTTTAACAGCCAAGATGATTCCTAGGGATGTTTTGTTTTTAGAAGAAAACTATCCACACATAGATTGGGAATGGTCTATGTTCAAAATGAAAGATCATTACAGGCTCTTTAATTTAAGCCATAATAATTAAATGCAATGTGGAACTTTGTTATTTGTATTAAAAATGGATTGTTTTTGTTTTAAATATCCGGAAGAGCAAATTAAAATGATGAAATTATAATAAAGTTGATGTGAGTTGATGTGAAAGTAAGAGGTTGTGTTAAATGGGCACATGATATCGTCTCATATCGATCGCATGCCCCTGAATCGAATCTAAATCGTATCGCGGCAGATTTTTGATATCGGCAAATATCGTATCGTGATGAAACCAGAGATTTACACCCCTAATAGCGAGTAGCCCTGTTCAAAAACAGTTGCATAAAAATTGTACATCCACCGTGACAGTGTTGTTCACAACCGAGCTATGGAAATTAGGGCTGCCCCAAATTATTCAAATACTCGTTTGGGAAATTAGTAATCTAAGCTTAAATCAGTATTCAGAGCTTCAGGGTTTTTTTTCCCACGTACGTGACGTTACCAGAACGAGGGAGGCAAACTAGAAGCGACGACAAGCAGAGAAGCGAGAGGTGGAGGAAGAATAGATATCTTGTTTCCCTTTACTTTATAACAACATTAGCGGGATCTTGGGAGGAAAAGTAATGCTAAGCGAAATGCTAACCTTAGCTTAGTTGTTTGTTCACGTTCGCTGCACAGCGCCGCGCCAATCAACTGTGACTGGCTTGCTTCAGAGCGTGAGCGTCTTGTGAATACCCGGTCAATATAATGGATATAATATGGACACATGAGACAATCAATATTCGGTATTTGTTATGGATTTATTGTACAAATTCCCTGAAAAGATGCACGGTCCAGGATGAATTGAAAAGCTCCCGTAAGGGCTGAGATGGCAGAGGACAGCTGATTTGGAACAGAACAGCTGTTCGCTTTCACGGGGAAAAACTAAGGAACTCCAACTTTCTTAGGCCAACTAATTAACGTTCAAAAGCTATTAAATCTTCAACAAAATATGCAGATACTGTCAAAATCGGTACCAGGGAGTATATAGGGATTAATAATGTTGTTTTTGATGGTGTGTTTTTCTGGAACGAGTATTTGATTATTCGCTCGGAAAAACCAACGAGTATTCGAAGTCTGAAAAATGGCATTCGGGCCAGCCCTAATGGAAATAGCAGACCTTAAAAGTCCCATGGCAATGCTTCTTTATGGATGCTTATATATACAGTAGGTGTTAGTGGTCCCTTAATACAGTATTTGAAGACTTTCAAGAAATTGAGCCTTGGTGCAGAATTACAGCCACTAAGTAACGAGCCAGCCCCATAATGAGCTTTCCACAATCTTGCCATTTTTTAGAGGCGGGTCAAGGTGGAGGGCGTTGGTGTGGCCCTGAGCAGCATGTGGCCATGTTACCATGCTCTTGTGTTTACAGTGGATGTATCCAAACACACACTCCTGGTGCTCCAGTGGGAGTCCTTCAGCGCTATATCTAAATAATATCCTATTATATATATCTATAACATATACACATGTGGACAAAATTGTTGGTACTCCTCTGTTAATGAAAGAAAAACCCACAATGGTCACTGAAATAACTTGAAACTGACAAAAGTGATAATAAATAAAAATGTACTGAAAATTAACCAATGAAAATCAGACATTGCTTTTGAATTGTGGTTCAACAGAATGATTTTAAAAAACAAACTAATGAAACAGCCCTGGACAAAAATTATGGTACAGAAAAGATTGAAAATAATTTGACCATAGGGAAAAGGTAAACTAAGGTGTGTCCTCTTATTATCATCACAGGTGTCTTCAAACTTGTAATCAGTCTGCCTATTTAAAGGGTAAAAAGTAGTCACTGTGCTGTTTGGTGACATGGTGTGTACTAGGGCTGTGCGATTAATCGATTTTTGATCACGATTTTGATTCTTGGGTCAAACGATCTTCAAATTAATAAAATCGAGTTGGAACGATTCTTTTGGAATTTTCCGTTGTCTATGAGGGTTTGTGAAAGAGACACGCATGCGCAATTCAGTCCCTTCCCCAGAGCATTCAACGCGGCCCGCGTGCAGTGCGTGTGTGCTGACCTTATTCAGAAAACAGCGCGAGGGAGATGGCAGAGGCAGGACAGCTGCGTTTACTCGATAAAAAGGGTAAAACACTGAAAACGATGCTTTTCGAAAACGATCGCTGAGGTGGATAAATGTGAAAACGCTGGGTTCACGTTATAGTGTGGACAGCCTGGGTAGACGGAGGCTTTCAGAAACAATGACGTTCGGTTGCCATGACGCTGCAACAAGCTTGCTCGAGACTGAGACGTTCATCAAAAAAATGGCAGGTGAAATGCAAATGATGATCTCTCTGTACAATGTACTAATTTATCTCCAGATACAACTCGACATATTGGCTCAAACATATTCGTTGCTCCAACATCGGAGGTGAGCGCTGTACTTAAGTGATGGTAAAAAACCTGAAAGACTGTTCAAACCATACTTGAAGCGCCGTTTCTGGACAAGACCGGGTCAAAATGATTAACCAGCTGATCAACTGTAAATATCGCATGCCTCTAATCTAAACAGAGGCGTGGCGGAGTTGCGTAACCATGACAACAACTGTTTATCAAAATAATTTCAGTGTGGAACGTGGATGCAAAACATTCCGAAAACGATAGTGTGGACGGAGACTTTTTTCATTGCGGATGTGCGTATTTACATTTATCCGGGTTAGTGAGGACGGGGCCTGAGACGCAATCACAAAGTCACTTACGACGAATTGGCAAAGAAACAAAAACACAAGACCACAACCCCGACGACAGCAGGACAGGCGTCGATTACAACTGATTGTTCTGTCTTATTTAATTTTCTAGTAGGCCTATATTTATTTTATTCATTGAAGGTTTTATAGATATTACAGAACAGCTGGATACATATTTATTTGTACATTATTTTCAATTTAAACATTTTCTATTTTTTTATTTGAACAGTTTGTGTACTGTGTAGTTTAAAAATTTTGAAAACTCAGTTACCGTGTTTTTTTTTGAAATGCCGAATAAATGCATTTTATTTTCAAACTCAAGAAGAATCGTTTGAAGAATCGTGATTTCAATCTTGACCAAAAAAATCGTGATTCTCATTTTTTCCAAAATCGAGCAGCCCTAGTCCAAAGTCTTCTTTTCGGATGAGAGCAAATTTTGCATCTCATTTGGAAAGCAAGGTCCCAGAGTCTGGAGAAAGATTGGAGAGGCACAGAATGGAAGATGCTTGAAGTCCAGTGTGAAGTTTCCACAGTCTGTTGGTTTGGGAAGCCATGTCATCTGCTGGTGTTGGTTCACTGTGCTTTATTAAGACCAGTCAACGCAGCCGTCTACCAGGACATTTTAGAGCACTTCATGCTTTCTTCAGTGGACCATCTTTATGGGGATACTGACTTCATTTTCCAGCAGGACTTGGAACCTGCCCACACTGCAAAAACTACAAAAAACTGGTTCAATGATCATGGGATTGCCGTCCTTGATTGGCCAGCAAACTCGCCTGACCTGAACCCCATTCTCTATGGGGCATTGCCAAGAGAAAGATGAAAGACATGGGACAATGCCAAAGAGCTGAAGGCCACTATTGAAGCATCCTGGTCATCCATAACACCTCAGCATTGCCACAGGCTGATAGCATCCATGCCACGCCGCATTAAGGCAGTAATTCATGCAAAAGTGCCCCAAACCAAGTACTGAGTATATATGCATGATGATACTTTTCATAGGGCCAACATTTCTTTATTTAAAATCATTTTGTTATTGATTTCATGCAATATTCTAGTTTTCTGAGATTTTAAATTTTTGGTTTTCATAAGATGTAAGCCATAATCTTCAAAATTATAACAAATAAAGGCTTGGAATATCTCACTTTGCATGTAATGAGTCTACATAATGTATTAGTATGACCTTTTAAGTGGAATTACTGAAATAAATGAACTTTTGCATGATATTCAAATTTTCTGTGTATGACCTGTACATCTGTCCTTTACAGTGTTTCCCATACATAGACCAATGTGTGGCGCAGCGCCACAGAATCAACACCAAGCAGCACAAATTGATTCTGCTTATTTTTTTTGGGGTGATTTTTAAGTATAAATATCGTTCCGTTCATTAATCTCCTCATAGCAGTCTTTCTCCCTGACATTCTCGTTCTCACACACATACTAGGGATGTAACGCTATGAAAATATAACCTCACGGTTATTTTGACCAAAATTATCCCGGTTTTCGGTATTATCGCAGTATTTTTAAATCCCCAAATGCCCATACTTAGTCCTCTAATAAGGTAGGGATGGGCAACGATCGGCGAATAGTCGGGAGAAGAATATCAAATAATGAATGTGACTATAGTTATCTATTACACGGCTCTTCTCAATGCTGTTGAACGCTCCGGTCACTTGCATGGGCCTTCACAACTTCTGGTGGTGAATAATTTTTGCTAAGCATATAATGACCGATGTCAAGGAAAGTTGATTTATTTTTTTCTATCGTATCACTCCTCAAGAAGTCGGGTAACTTATCAACCCCAGCGTCCTCGTTTGCTATGCGGCGTCAACGTCTTTGGCGGACTATTTCTCTGCTGATCAACACTACGAATGCTTGGTAACAAATAAATTGTAAAAAGATAACAATGCTTGGTAACAAATAAATTGTGTGAAGTTATTTTTTTGACTAGTTCACTGTCATGCAGGCTGCGTTCAGTAAAATAAATAGCGATCTGTTTTCAGCGCATTTAGGCCTATATGCCTAAGCCCACGTTGAAATAATTTTGATGTTCAATGTTGATGGCGCAGTTGGTGAAATAAACAGAATGATTTCATCCAAATCATAAAAGCCTCTCCCTGTGTCATTGTGCGTGCGTGAGTGGGGCGTTCTTGATCATTTTCGAATATTATTCGAATATTTCTCAGTGAATATTGAATAGTATTTTTGCCAGAAATGCACATCCCTATTAGAAGGCTGATGGATGTCTTGAGCGCTGTCTCCACCTTCCGTCATGATAGGAACTTCAAGAAAATTAAAAACATTTTGTTGTAGGCTACACAGTGCGCCTGCACGGCAACTTCAGAAGAGTGACGAAGCACTGGGAAGGATTTAAAAACACGGTTTCCACACCGCGTGAGCGGTTATCCACCGAGATAATAATTTTATTTGAAATGAAAACGGTAATTGTTATTGAAACATTTTTATCGGGGTTTACCGTTACACCGGTAACCGTTACATCCCTAACACACGCGCAAACACAGAGACAAGAATTCATGCCAGTGGTGCATGCTACACTTAACAACTGATTCGCCCGCTCCTCCTCTCAACGCGCCTATTAAAGGGAAACATGAAGCAGCGCGATATTTGGCAAAGAGAAGACAGTCGGTGACAGTTTAACCAAGGTTTAGTATGATATACTGTGCTTAAAAACACCTGCCCAAAATAATTGTTAACTCAGAAATTATAATACTAGCCCATTCTTCGGCAATTTGAAGTCGCTCTGCAGCTGGGGCTGGAAAGCAATACACCGCCCCCTATTGCCCTACCTCAGGAGTACAGCGCTCCCTACTGTTTTTTTCAGGACTCACCTGGCTCGATGACTTTGCCCGCTGGGTACTTGACGACGATCTGCCGTGCGTCCAGGTGCTTCAGGGTGAACTGGAAGCCACACAGCGCCTCCACCAGGCCGATCCGGTGAGTCATGTGAAGGTCATTGGCTTCTCGCTTGTAGGTCTGCAGAGGAAACATCAGAGCACATCAAACCTCCCTCCAGCCAATCATATTACTGCATTCGTAAGATTATGAATTTGTTAGATTACGTGCATAACGCGCCTAACCTGACGCTTGATCATTGTGTGTCACAAAAATGGTTCAACGTGCCTACGCAGCTAGATGAGCCCGCCAAATACGTATTTTCCCACGCTACTTTTCTTTTCCTCCACAAACATGGCTGAGATCAACACCATCACTGCGCTATATTTGTTGTGGGAGTTCGAGGAGAGTAGGAAACCCAAACGCTGTGTTTGGGTGCAGGATAGAGCTTAGATTGGGCCCAGAAAATCAAGCCCGACCCGAGCACGTTCTGTCCGAGCCCTGCCCGGCCCGACACATTAACTGTAATTATGAGCCAGAGCCCGATTTCAACCCGACATTTTTTATAATACATGTGTAACTTTGCACACATTTGTTACTTAGGCCTAGTCTGCTGAATATATATGTAAGGGATAATGTATAGAACGGCGGTCATTATCAGGAAAATAAGCCACAACATGGCGAACAGGACACTGACGTGCAGCGGAGGTGTCTTGCTTCGAGTGTCTAGAGTCTCTGCCCGAGCCCAAGCTCGGGCAGAGAATCTAAACTCTAGTGCATGACAGCCTCCGTAGGCACTCACAGCTGAGTGAGTTTCACCACCTCCTCATCATTTCAGCACATACTGAAACGAGGACTTGGTCGTCCATGTTCTTTCTGCTTCTGTGCGTCCTCGGCTCCATCTCTCTGCCAGTGACATCGGGTCAAGCGAACTCTGTGCGTTGGGCGCGTTATTTAGATGCGTAAACTCGTCTAACGCCTCTAACGGGCGCAACGCGTTCAGTGTGGCCGCACCTTTAGTCTATTGGAACCATCGGAAGATATATTAACCCAAGTAACCAGGTTACACTCGACTGACGGGTTACTTTAATGAATGATATCAGCTTTATGTTTGGACCCTCTACATTAACCGCTCTGATCAGAACTGTTCAGAGCAGAACAGAACATTTCAGAGCAGAACTGAGTGTTCTTTTTTTTTTTATATGAGCCATACCAATTCAGAAATTTGAGGAAAATGTCAGCCACTGCCTTAACCCAAGACCAGTAGAGGACTTAAAGGGGGCCCTCGTGATCTTGGTTTGAAGGGGGGTTCAATCCAATCCCATAATTACCCTAACGGGTAGATGAGAGGCCATGCAAGAGACGTCAAAACACATTTCGTGCATTTTGTCATCCCAATGTGTCAAACACATGTATATAAATAATAGGGGTGTGCCAAAAAAATTGATTCATACACACGTGGACAAAATTGTTGCTACCCCTCTGTTAATGAAAGAAAAACCCACAATGGTCACTGAAATAACTTGAAACTGACAAAAGTAATAATAAATAAAAATTTACTGAAAATTAACCAATGAAAATCAGACATTGCTTTTGAATTGTGGTTCAACAGAACCATTAAAAAAAACCTAATTAAACAGGCCTGGACAAAAATGAGGGTACCCTTAACTTAATATTTTGTTGCACAACCTTTTGAGGCAATCACTGCAATCAAACGATTTTTGTAACTTTCAATGAGACTTTTGCACCTGTCAACAGGTATTTTGGCCCACTCTTCATTAGCAAACTGCTCCAGTTGTCTCAGGTTTGAAGGGTGCCTTCTCCAGATGGCATGTTTCAGCTCCTTCCACAGATCAATAGTTCAATAGGATTTAGATCAGGGCTCATAGAAGGCCACTTCAGAATAGTCCAATGTCTTGCTCTTAGCCATTCTTGGGTGTTTTTAGCTGTGTGTTTTGGGTCATTATCTTGTT
>OOFH01109993.1:0-12500 GCA_900323355.1 Merlangius merlangus
CAGCTCCTTGAGGAATAAGCCCTACTCTATCTGAACTCACCGCAGGTCGCTTTAGACAGTGATAACATTATAATAAAAAACCAGACACAACCATGAGAGGGACTCGTAATTTTGTGTTTATCAAATAAGAATCACAGCAATTAGCGTTTGATTTGACATTCAATGTGCGTCGTTCTAAAACGTGTTCACTTACTTGTTCTTGAGGGATCCACGAGGTTTGAGGGAAGCCGTAAATTTGAAGGTAACGAACTCTCTCCAGACATTGATGACATGAACTACAAAGACACGTCCAGCATTCAGAATCAAACATGACAGTGAGTGTCAGTCAAATGAAATAGCAGATCAGTGCTTACCCTTTTAGCGACGCCTCTGCTACACGCCATTACAGATATACGAAGCATTGTGAATGTGCAAGAAACGTGGTTGTTATATATTAGACTTTAACCTCTTAAAAATCCATTTCAGGTTATACAAATAAATGTTTGTATCAAAAGGTCATATGGTCCATGCTATGGCGAAGCTGCCTGGATTGTCGCACAATTTTTGCGTCATCCAAGGAAACCTGCGCACCCCTAGTGATTAGCAGAGGAACAACAGATCGGAGCTAAAACAGCACAGGTCACACGGTCGGTTTATATATAAATATAACTTTTATGATTTTACGGTTTACTTATACGAATAAATATCTAAACAAAATATATTTATAAAAAAGGGGTTTGGAGAGATTTGCTCTGTGGTGCCACTGAATTTGTTTAATGTCATTTTTATTAAAAATATATAACAAAATACACTTTAAGTACATGCTTATCAGCCAGTTAAAAATATATATTTCAACGTTTTTATTACAATTCTGATAATGAATACAATGTACCTGTAATCCGGGTGGATTGTTTTTGGTTTGTAAATCGTAAATGAATGTAGCCTATATTCAGCAAACAAAATGGCAGATTATATTTTACAAATACTCTCATTAATACACCCAATTTTAATATATGGAAATATTCAAGAAATAACTTAACTAAATTTCCAATCCTTAAAATAACATTTTGTTACATACGTCAAATGTTTACATTGAATTCCCAAACGTTTACATTGATGATGACAATGAGTGCAAAAATACATATTTTATAATACATAACGCAAATATATTGAAGAAATATATACAAAAGGTTTAGCAACAAATACAGGGCAACAAATATGTAACACATGAAAACTGGCAAACTGTGTTTAGAGATAGTCGTACTTTTGACTCCTATATGAGCTTAGAAAACCAGAATGTCGAGCCTTCTTCATTTACATCTGGAACCTCGAGGTCCATGTTGGGTGGATTGAAGTCGAGCCTCCCCAATGTGTTTGGTCTGCGGTTTTGCATAAGTTCATTTTGCCCTTGTGCAGGGAAAGCTGTGACAAAATAACCCTCGTCAGATGGTTTTCTATGTCCTGTGGGCAGCTTGGCGCTGGGCTGCCTGGTCCTCCTCGGTCCCTCGGCAGATCTTCTGTAAACCTGATGTCTGGGGTCCCGCGGGTCCATATTGAACCCTGCTGGGGAGACTGCATAGCCCTGGCTTAACCCACCCCCTGACTGGTGCCTGGGAGCTGCTACGTTGACACTCGGACCCCTGAACCCCCCTGAAACCCTGCCCATAGCGGGATCTCGTTGGGGTGCCCTGGACCTAGGGACATGATCCCTTCCAGTGAAGTCATCGATGTTGAGATCAGAACCAAAAACATACGTATTGGGATCAGAACCATGGTGGTATGGTTGATTGTTGTGGCCGTGACGATCGCCCCTTGGGTGTATCTCGGGAGACATTCTATATTGCAAGTTTACATTGCCATCTAAACCCAGGGTTTTTATGCCTGTAAGATCTGACCTCCGACCTTTATAAGAAGGCTTGTTATAATGCAGTGCAGGAGCATCAATGTCAAGAACTGGAGCTCTCATGTTGAACTGAGGGCTTTGGATACTGGGCCTCATTCTGTTGAGGTCTACATTTGGAGCACTTAGCATTGGCAGGTTTGGTTGTCGACGAGCTGCATGAAAGTCCATATTAGATCCAGCCTGAATGTTTGGGCTCCCAAACTGAGGCTGTTTAAATCTTTTATCAGGGAACTCAAGGTCACGTTGAGGAGCCTGGAAATTTCCTGAGGGTCTCTTTACATCAATATATCCACCTTGGATCCCTGCTTTTGGCATTTTGACGTTCTTTGGAGAGCCAATGCCTATTTGAGGGGCATTTCGGTTAAATTTAGGTGTGGTCATTTCCCCTTTTGGTAGTGAACCAGAAAGACCCACGTTCGCCCCTTGAGGGGTTTTTAACCGACCAGATGGAGCATTCATTTCAACTTTAGGGCTTTTCAGACCGGGGCCTTTCAATTTAGAAACAGAGAGGTCCATGTCTGGTGCGGTTGCTTTTGGTCGAGAGAAACCTATGTCTGGCATTTTGAACTTCCCCTCTGGAGTGTCTACAGACACATTGGGTAGTCTTGGTGAAGACATATTAAAACTTGGGGCATCCATCTTTGGTCCAGAAAGACCCAAATTAGGCTTTTTAAATTTGCCATCAAAATCACCTTCTGGTAAATTAATTCCAGCTTTTGGACCTTTAATGTTTGCCATTGGCATGTTGAAATCTACATCTGGACCATCTATGTTGCCATCAATGTCAGGTCCTTTAATGTCAGATAAGCCAATTTGGGGCATTTTCAAGTGGGGCATCTTTAACTTTGTTTTGGGTGAACTAATCCTCACATCTGGAGATTTCACATTCAATTTAGGAGCTTTAAGATCCATTTTTGGCAAGTCCAATTTCGGGATCTCAATTCCCCCTTCTGTCAATGTATCTGAGAGACCAAATTTGGGCATGTTCAGTTTCCCTGAAGGAGCATTAATATCGATGTTTGGGGCACTGAGGTCCATGTTGGGCTTTTTGAGATCAAAGTTGGGCATATTGAGGCCTGGGGGATTCATTCCAGCACCAAGTTTAGGACCTGAAACATTGAAATCTGGGGAATTTAGGTCAAAGTCAGGACCATCTAGCTTTGGTCCTGAAAGTCCAAAGTCTGGCATTTTCACATTTGGCATTTCAACTCCAGCTTTAGGACCTTTGAGGTTGAGATTTGGCATACTCATGTCTAGATCTGGAACATCGAAGTTGCCACCAACTTGTGGTCCTTTTAGATTTGGGAGGTTAAATTTGGGCATCTTCACCTTAGGCATCTTAAACTTTGTTTTGGGTGAACCAATGTTCAAATCTGGAGTGTTCACATCCCATTTAGGAGCTTTTAGATCCAATTTCGGGGCCTCAATTTCCCCTTTTGGCAAGGTGCCAGAAAGACCAAAATCAGGCATTTTCAGTTTCCCTGAAGGAGCATTCATATCAATGTTAGGGCCACTGAGGTCCATATTGGGACTTTTGAGATCAAAGTTGGGCATATTGAGGTCTGGGGGATTTATTCCACCGCCAAGTTTAGGACCATTGAAATCAGGGGACTTGAAGTCAGGACCATCTAACTTGGATCCTGAAAGTCCAAAGTCTGGCATTTTCAAATTTGGCTTTTTAAATTTAAATGATGGGCTGTCAAAATCTGCATCTGGCATTTCCAATCCAGCTGTAGGACCCTTGAGGTTGACATTTGGCATATTCAAATCTAGATCGGGACCACCAATGTTGCCATCAATGTCAGGTCCTTTAATGTTGGGTGATCCAAATTTGGGCATCTTCAAGTGGGGCATCTTAAACTTTGTTTTGGGTGAACCAATGTTCATGTCTGGAGTATTCATATCCAATTTAGGAGCTTTAAGATCCATCTTGGGCAAGTGCAAGTTTGGGGCCTCAATTTCCCCTTTTGGCAAGGTGCCAGAAAGACCAAAATTAGGCATTTTCAGTTTCCCTGAAGGAGCATTCATATCAATGTTAGGGCCACTGAGGTCCATGTTGGGACTTTTGAGATCAAAGTTGGGCATATTGAGGTCTGGGGGACTTATTCCACCACCAAGTTTAGGACCAGAGACATTGAAATCAGGGGAATTAAAGTCAGGACCATCTAACTTGGGTCCTGAAAGTCCAAAGTCTGGCATTTTTAAATTTGGCTTTTTAAATTTAAATGATGGGCTGTCAAAATCCGCATCTGGTATTTCCAATCCAGCTTTAGGACCCTTGAGGTTGACATTTGGCATATTCAAATCTAGACCTTGACCACCTATGTCTCCATCAATGTCAGGTCCTTTAATGTTGGGTGATCCAAATTTGGGCATCTTCAAGTGGGGCATCTTAAACTTTGTTTTGGGTGAACCAATGTTCAAATCTGGAGTGTTCACATCCCATTTAGGAGCTTTTAGATCAAATTTCGGCAAGTCCAAGTTCGGGGCCTCAATTCCCCCTTTGGGCAGGCTGCCAGAGAGATCTAACTTAGGTATTTTGAATTTCCCAGAAGGAGCATTCATATCAATGTTAGGGGCACTGAGGTCCATGTTGGGACTTTTGAGATCAAAGTTGGGCATATTGAGGTCTGGTGTATTTATTCCACCGCCAAGTTTAGGACCTGAAACATTGAAATCAGGGGATTTTAAGTTTAAGTCAGGACCATCTAACTTTGGTGCTGAAAGGCCGACATCAGGCATTTTTATATTTGGCTTTTTAAAATGAAATAAATGGCTGTCAAAATCTACATCTGGCATTTCCAATCCGGCCTTGGGATCCTTCAGGTTGACATTTGGCATATTCATATCTAGATTTGAACCACCTATTTTGCCTTCAATGTCAGGTCCTTTAACTTTAGGTGAGCCAAATCTTGGCATTTTGAACTTGGGCATCTTAAACTTTCCTTTTGGTGAACCAATATTCACATCTGGAGTATTCACATCCCATTTAGGTGTTTTAAGATCCAATTTTGGTAAGTCCAAGTTCGGGGCCTTGAATTTCCCTGAAGGAGCATTAATATCAATGTTAGGGCCACTGAGGTCCATGTTGGGACTTTTGAGATCAACTTTGGGCATATTGAGGTCTGGTGTATTTATACCACCGCCAAGTTTAGGACCAGAGACATTGAAATCAGGAGACTTGAAATCAAATTCAGGACCATCTAACTTGGGTCCTGAAAGTCCAAAGTCTGGCATTTTTATATTTGGCTTTTTAAAGTTAAATGATGGGCTGTCATAATCAGCATCTGGCATTTCCAATCCAGCTTTGGGACCCTTTAGGTGGACATTTGGCATATTCAAATCTAGATCTGGACCACTGATGTTGCCATCAATGTCGGGTCCTTCAAAGTTTGGCGAGCCAAATTTGGGCATTTTCAAATTGGGCATCTTAAACTTTGTTTTGGGTGAACCAATGTTCAAATCTGGAGTGTTCACATCCCATTTAGGAGCTTTTAGATCCAATTTTGGCAAGTCCAATTTCGGGGCCTCAATTCCCCCTTCGGGCAGGCTGCCAGAGAGATCTAACTTGGGCATTTTGAATTTCCCAGAAGGAGCATTCATATCAATGTTAGGGCCACTGAGGTCCATATTGGGACTTTTGAGATCAAAATTGGGCATATTGAGGTCTGGGGGATTTATTCCACCACCAAGTTTAGGACCAGAGACATTGAAATCAGGGGACTTAAAGTCAGGGCCATCTAACTTGGGTCCTGAAAGTCCAAAGTCTGGCATTTTCAAATTTGGCTTTTTAAAATTAAATGATGGGCTGTCAAAATCCGCATCGGGCATTTCCAATCCAGCTTTTGGACCCTTGAGGTTGACATTTGGCATATTCAAATCTAGATCTGGACCACCTATTTTGCCATCAATGTCAGGTCCTTTTATGGTGGGTAATCCAAATTTTGGCATCTTCAAGTGGGGCATCTTAAACTTTGCTTTGGGTGAACCAATGTTCACATCTGGAGTATTCACATCCAATTTAGGAGCTTTAAGATCCAATTTTGGCATATCCAAGTTCGGGGCCTTAATTCCCCCTTTTGGCAGTGTGCCAGACAGATCAAACTTGGGCATTTTGAATTTCCCAGAAGGAGCATTCATATCTATGTTAGGGCCACTGAGGTCCATGTTGGGGCATTTGAGATCAAGTCTGGGCATATTGAGGTCTGGTGTATTTATTCCACCGCCAAGTTTAGGACCTGAAACATTAAAATCAGGGGATTTTAAGTTAAAGTCAGGACCATCTAACTTTGGTGCTGAAAGACCAAAATCAGGCATTTTCATATTTGGCTTCTTAAAATTAAATGACGGGCTGTCATAATCAGCATCTGGTATTTCTAGCCCTCCTTTGGGACCCTTTATGTTGACATTTGTTAGATTCACATCTAGATCTGGACCATCTATGTTGCCATCAATGTCTGGTCTTTTTAGGTTTGGGAGATTTGGCATCTTAAATCTGGGCATATCAAACATTCCTTTGGATGATCCCATGTTAAGATCTACTTTTGGAGCTTTAAGATCCATGTTTGGTAAATCCATAGCAGAAGCCTTTATGTTTGGACCACTGAGGCTCAGGTCTGGTGATTTCAATGTTGGTGCATTGATGTTCAGGTCAGGAGTATTCAAGTCAAAATTAGGCATGTTCAGTGAGGGCATTTTGAATTTCCCTTTGGGTAAATCAGCGTCCATGTCTGGAGCATGCAGGTCTAGATTAGGAGCTCTGAGATCAATGGATGGTGTGTCAATGCCAGAAAACTCTAAACCCTGAATCTTTGGAGATTTTGCACTTGCATTTATATCCACATCTCTTTTCTTTGGTAATGTACCAAATAATTTGAATTTGGGTTTTTTGACCTTAGCAGAGGGAGCACTTACTTTTGCTGAGGGCATTTTCATCTCCATATCAGTGTTAACATTTAGCTTGGAGAGATTTACATTAGGCAACTCATAGTCAGGAACTTCTTTTGATCCAGACAATCCAAAACTGGGCATTTTCAAATCTGGCATTTTGAAATTTCCAGAAGAGGTACCAATATCCATACTGGGTTGCTTGAGATTAGTTGACTCGAAATCAAGGTCAATGTCTGTTTCCAGATATCCAGCTTTATTCTTTCCTAAGCTGATATCTGGCCCCTGTAGATCTCCACTATATTCTTGTGCTTCGGGGCTAGAGAGACCAAAGTTGGGAATCTTGAACTTTGGTGTGTTCTGGCCTGCGTTGATGTCCAGCCCTGGAGCATTAACAGTTTTAAGACTGAAGTCAGGTGATTTGAGGTCAGCATCAATATTGAGATCTGGTCTTTTGCCTGACAGCCCAAATGAAGGCATCTTGAAATCTCCAGAGGGTGAATCAAGATCTAAATCAGGTTTTTTTAGGTCTACCGTGGACCTTGTCACTGTAGGTAACTCAAAGTTATGTAAACCCATATTAGGGTTGTCCACATTTAGGGGAGGATTCCTTAGTTTCTTGGAAGGTCTGACATGAATAGCACCTGAAGAGATTTCTGGGACATTTATATCTGTCTGGACTGCACCTTCTGGGCCAGTTATGGCTCCATTAAGACCCAGGTCTGGAATTTTAAATCTTGGCATTTTGAAATTGAGGTTTCCGTCTGCTGTCGGTGTGTCCATTCTGGGAGTCTTTGTTTTGAGTAATCCAAAGTCAACGCCAAGCAGAGGAATTCCACTGTCAGTCTTATGGCTTAAATTGGATAACTCCGGTCTGCTTCCTTGAGGGTGTAGCACTCCATCGCTGGAACCACCCACACCTCCATGGCCATCCCTCATGAACCTCTTGATCTTTGTATTGTAGAGTCGGCTATAGGAGTCCTTCAGCATCTGGAACAGAAAGACCCCTTTTTTGACAATTTGACCATACATGTATCTGACATATACATGATTTAGTGACAGTGGTTTACCATGAATCCCCTTTAGCAGTGACTTTATCATGGGATTGATTGGACTAACCTCTCCTGGGCCCTTGGAGACTGAATCCAGGTTGCCGAGGCTCTTGCTCATGTTGTTCTTGGTTAGGACTTGCATGTTGTTGTTAAATGGTTCCATCAGCTTCAGTACTTTCAAAACCTCCTCTTTGGACAGTTCATCGAAATTAATCGATGCACCCACAATTTCATCCCCTGCAATTCAAACATTATGTGGTCACAAAAGGTTGCTTGGGGTTTTCAAGGTGTCTTATTGTGTATATATATGCATACCACAAATATAAAAATATAACATACATATTTCTTAAACAAGGTGATAACATTTGGTTTATAAAAGCCACTGTTCATCAGACTCGTTTTCATACATTTTTCATGGTCAACAACATCAGAGTGTTCCTACCTTGGTGGAGCCCCTGATTGGAGGAGGACCCAACGCCGATGCTTGAGACGACCAGTCCCCCGCTTGCGGACTCCTCCAGGGTGAGGCCGTCTGACATACTCCTCCCTCGCCGATGAGTTGGCTTGGAAACAGAAGAACATGTTGTTTAAAACCACCATCCATTTAAAGCTGAACAGGAACTCCATCATTCCATCAATCAATCTTTATTCATAGAGTGCTTTTTACAACAATTCAAAATAAATAACACAAAAAGGAAACTAAAATATGAGAATTCACAGATACATTGATCCATTACTGCATAAAAAAGTTTAATAGTGTACATTAAAAACGAACAAAAATTGACAGATTGTTCCTCTGGCAGACTGTTCCAGAGGTGCAGACACCAAACGCTGCCTCCCTGTAGGTCTCAATGACCGGAGCGCTGAGGAGGCCAGAGGACCTGGGCGAGCATATTTAAGCACATCTTGACACCATGACACTGTTAGGCTTTCATACCATGATCTCTGTCTTCTGCTACTGTGGTAGGGATGAATCCATCTGCATTCAACCTGCAGGAGTCAAAGGCCGAGTATTCAGTGCGCAGCTAGCACAAGTCAAGACATATGAACATTGAAGAGCTGTAGGGACTAGAAGATACATGTAGATTCAACAGAGGTGGATCCATCAATTGAGTAGAGGTTCAATAGATTATTGACAAAAATACTGAACACTCCCTGGGAACAGGTCTAACCAGGACAGGACCCCACCCTCTCATTCCTGGGTTAGGACCGGTACCGGCTCACCCTGTCTTTAATCAACAGTAACATGGCAGTGTGATGTCTGAATAAATTAATACTGAAGGTTCGGGCTTTGACTCAACAGACAGACAGACCAGTGAAACCAACTCCTGAAGCTGTTTGCCATTCAAGTCCTTGAATGGTAAATAGCTTCAGGAGTTGGTTTCACTGGTAGCAATAGTATTATTACTAACGTTATTCTAATGGCTATTCTGCAAGTCTTTCTGTTCCAGATTCTGACAGACCACTCAGACCACAAACGACTGCAAGTAATGCAAGGATATTTAGTAATTTTCTTAGCAACAGAGTGTGATAGTTCAGCAAATGAGTTTGAGTCTGTTTTTCACAGATTCAGTAACTATTTGTGTGTTTTCCATGATTTCCATTAACAGCTTGAACTGAAGCCGTTTGTTTAATATTGCACTATATAGGCTATTGTGGTCAACAAACCAAAGCGTTCTTTACAGATCTAATATCTTGGTTTTCCTTTACTAACAGTACCAGATTCATGTGCCAGTTATAGCTAACACAAGGGTTATAGACCAGAATTATAGATGACAGAGGTATAGCTAACGCCAGTTAGTTATGACTAGTGTTGTTTATATTTAGAAGCCCTAAGCAGTACAAGTATAGTATGTATTATAATACTATTATAAGTTGAATACTAGTTCCTAATATAATAAATGTATAATTTGTGTGTTATATTATGTATCATAATCCTAGCAGAATGTTCTAGTGTTTAGGGGCATTATAATATGTATTATAGTACAAATATAATTTATAATTCTAATTCTAGTTCAGAGCATAGTATTCAAGATTATATTATTATATTATGCATAGTAATTACAGCTTGGAACATTATAGTATGTATTTCAATGCTAGTCCGGAGTATTGCAGTATATAAGAGTATCATAGAAAGCAGTTTGACAACTCTAGGCTTGACCGATACTACCAACATGACATCATTCTCAGGCAATAAAGTTTAAAGTCCAGCAGACATACCTGCACTGTAAACGCACGTACAGACACACAATGTGAGGGAAAGAAGTCGTACTCCCAACTGAGGCCTGGGGTCTTCCTGGGGTTCGGATGATGGTAGGATGCTGTGTGTCAGGTGTGCGCCTATGTCTCTGTGCCTCCCATAGTGATCTGCACACTGACAGCGGCTCCACATAGCTCCACTCTCAGAGCTGAAGGAGAAAAACTGGTTTGGCCTCATACATCCCGCCTGTTGCCAACCGTGTACACAAAGACCCGCCCTCATCGGTGGCCACACCCATAACACACACGTGAGCATGCTCGCACGATCCAGCTGTTTATGTTAGTAACGCATATACATGCAACCACAGACTTTAGTCGCTTCCTCACAAGTATAGAACACACACACCAACACCCACACCCACATATACACCCCCAGACACACCTAGTACTGGGACACACAACACAATAACAAATAATTCAGGAGACAACGCCTTCATGGAGAAAAAAAAACACCAACAGAGCACACCTCGTATCAGGGCGTACACACGGAAGCGCACGTGAAGTAATGCTGACATGTTCCAGGTGGGTGGGGCAGCCATTTAGTCTGTTGAGTCATCTGGCTGGGAAACGTGTGAAAGCACAAAGAGAACCAGTAGAACATAGAAAGTAGCCAGGTATATACAGTATATAGCGTGACACCACCACTGCTGGAGACCTGTTGACCTCGGAAGGCGGCTATGTTGGACGGTCCACTATTTTATTAGATTTGTCAGCATGTCACACAAACATGTCAATAGAGATACTGACCACGCACACTATGATTTTCAAACCTTTTTTTTTTTCTCTATTTGTATTCAAGCTCTGCAGTATTTGACAAAACAAGTTGCGTTCGAACACATAAACACATAAAAGCCAGAGCCCAGACTGTTTTAACGGCCGACAGTCTGCCTATATAATGGAAACTAGAGTTAACAGTGGAGTACACAGGCCTCTTCTGGGAGAGGGTAAGTACAGCAAGACACCGGACAATCCTTCTCTCTAGAGCAGCTGGCCTGTACAGTAAGTGTTGCGGCATTGCCTTGATACCAGACAGTGCCACCGCAGTGGATGCTCCCGGCCACAAAACCTACAGTACATCTTCTTGAGGTAGTGTTCAGGCGTAGAAGTTAGATGTGTGACGAGTCAGAGTCTCTCTCCAGTCTTGGTTTTTCATTATGAAAAAGGACAGTGGATTTGTGTTTGCATTTCTTATTGTTCTCCAATGTTGTTCTGTCTTATGCTTCTTGCTCAGACTGTTTGGAACCAGCTGAGGACTCAAACCTGCAAACGGATTGGTTGGCTTAGCTTGCCTGCCAGAAGTAGTTTGGACCACAGACGCCGTGATTGGTCAGATAACAATGTCCTTCAGTAGGACCACTCCTGCCTCCTCTTCCTCACTCGTCTGCCCCCCCAACCAGCCTGCTGAAAAGAGACTGGTCGTTCTGGAGCAAGGCAGCCGGGGCGTCGAACTCCACCACCTTCCCAGCATGCATCACCAGCACACGGTCTGAGTCCATGATGGTGTTGATCCTGGGTATAGGACACAGAAAGCCATTTTGAGCCTGAGGGAAACCGAGCTAACGCGAGCCTGAACAAGACAAGATGTTGTTGGGCTATTTATAGATGTCAGAAGCTCCTTTATTTAAGTTCAAAGGTGTGCATGTGTGTTCGCTCGCACACAAGCACATTATTTCCATACACTTATGTAGGCAAAGAAAAAGGTGTTGTTGAAATGACTGTTATTTGCCGATATTGTAAGCTAAACATGCAACAATTTAGTTGTTTAGCAGACACTTTATCCAAAGCGACACACACTGAGTTCAAATACAGATTATTAAGGAGCAGGTAGGGGTTAGACAGTGAGGTCAGATACATGTCATTATGGAACATGTAGGGGTAAGCCAGTGACTTCATATACAGAGCATTAAGGAGCGGGTAGGAGTTAGACAGTGAGTTTGAATAAATGTACTTAAGAAGCAGGTAGGGGTTAGGACTGCAGTATACTCTTTATTTTACTTTTATTACATTGTACCTGTGTAAAATGTATACAGTAGAAGCCATGTATGTACAGCCCTAGCTGTGTATAATGTATACAGTAGAAGCCATGTATGTACAGCCCTACCTGTGTGCGATGGTCAGGACCGTCTTGTCTCTGAACTTGTCTCTGATGGTCTCCTGCAGCAGTCGGTCTGTCTGCTGGTCTACGCTGGCCGTGGCCTCATCTATACACAGAACCTGCAGAACCAGAACCAATACAACACACCAGGTCAGTACATAGAACCGGCAGAACCAGAACCAATACAACACACCAGGTCAATACATAGAACCGGCAGAACCAATACAACACACCAGGTCAGTACATAGAACCGGCAGAACCAGAACCAACACAACACACCAGGTCAGTACATAGAACCGGCAGAACCAGAACCAACGAAACACAC
>OOFH01110101.1:0-10459 GCA_900323355.1 Merlangius merlangus
TGATCGATATGTAACCATTTATTTGTATATAAATTATTGATAGGATTTTTCGTAAATAGTTGGATGGAATCTGTTTCTTCAGCAATAACATTGAAGTGTTTTGTTTTCTAGGCCAACATACATTTACTATGTTGATGGTATTATATATTATATGGAGCAATCTTTCATATTTATGAGGTTAACTTATACTTCCATGGTCGGTAAACATTGCGACTGCGATCGCTCAGACCTCTCGCTTATGATGCTACAATGCTAAAAAACAAGAATATTTCTGCATCCAGTACGTCATGAACTAGGGCGTGGCTAGGCTACCACGATGCGGAAGCATATCTCTCCTTGTTGTTGCCCTGCACCATTGAGCAGTTTACATAGGAATGAATGGACGCCATTTTGGAATCCGGTGTCCATTCTATAATATGTCCATGAGTGGGACCGACCAAAAGGGGACGTGCCTCGTTGAAACACCGCAAGAAAGCTGGGAGATTTACCACTTTTCAACTCGTGCGGGTGGTGTATGCTGCATCTCGAACACACCATAAGTCCCACAGTACAACCTCTCGAGGAGGCAAGAAGACCAGCACAATAGCATTACTCCCGGATCAATCCCAGCCATTCCATCACAGTGCAGGACTTACGTTCCCATTTTGCCCTTGAAGTCAAACACCTCCTTGATGTTGTTGGTGCTCTTCTTCCAGCTGCAGGAGATCTCTTTACGCCCCATGGTGGCGCTGGTGTGCCTCCGACACCCCTTAACAAAGTCACATTAACATGACATATTAACATACACAGGTCATCTCCAAACACCCCTCAACATGACATAGTAACATACACAGGTCATATCCAAACACCCCTTAAAATGACATATTAAGATACACAGTCCATCCCTTTAAACAGCCCTTAACATGGAAATATTAACATGACATATTAACATACACAAGCCATATCTTTAAACATCCCTTAACTGCTACTGACTATGCGTATATTCATAGAAAGCATATCTTAACCATAAGCAGCAGTATACTACACCAGACAGACAAAAAGACAGACAGATCTAGGGAAAAGTGATAGTACTAATAGTTATCGTTTCCCTTGAGCAAGAATTTGAAACACGTAATGTAAGGGGTTTTCATTCCAAATGTTTCGAAGAGCTTTCTCACAGCTTAGACCTTACATGAGCAGTGTGCCCGCACTGGGCTTCACCCTGCCTCAGTCCTGGAGGTTCAAATCCTTCCTGGGCCTATGGTTATAGAAGGTCCAAAAGGGGAGCAGATTATCAGGCGTGAGGCAGCAGCAGACCCTGTGATTCCTCCATCCCTCCCTCCTCTTGTGAGGAGATTAGGCTCCAAGTAGAATCCCTGGCATTATAACAACTGGGTGGCCTCAACATATCCTGCCCGTAATACTGAGAAAGGTCATAACCTCTTCAATCACACACAGCCTTTCCTACTTTTAAATGTGACATGAATACCAAGCCGTCCTTCAATTGTCCATAAGATTCAAAGGCCATTGAGTAATAAATTGTGATAGTTACATTCTTATAAAGATATATAGACTACAGTAGTCCTTCAGACTTAAATGTGAATAAAAACAACCAGCAACGGTACGTGATCAATTAAAAAAAATGTAATCAATTTTTCCGTTATCTAATGTCACTGATCTCTATCTCTCCTTCACCGATGCAAGTACTGAATAACAAATCGGTGCTATTTTCTATACTATATAGGCTATATTATTAATAATTATTATTCCAAAGAAAAAATAAAATGATTTACTACAGAGTGGAAGATGGCAAACATTACAATAAAACCAGTGTAGGGAATTCCTACCTTAGTTCGCAGGCCTACTCGTTAATTAGTCCCTTTATGAAGCCTTAGCTCGCAATGAAACTTCCACACACATGGACACACGGTACAGGCGAATAACAACCAGAGAAGCTCTTTACCTCGGCGGCGGTCGGCCAGACGCTCGCTGGGGATCGGGACGCGTCTGAGGAGCGTCTGGACGCTCAGGACGCCCCGAGCCTCCTGTGCGCTGGCCGTGGGCGGGGCTTGATGAGTTAATTACAGTTTTTTTCAGTCGCTTTGGTACATTTCTCAGATCAGAATTGGAATTTGCAAAACAGCATTTCTGAAAACAATTCGTACAAATAGCAAAATACCATGGATTTCATGCAAAAGCAAGTCGATTGCTCAAAATCCTTAGTTTGTTTCTCTAAAGTAAATATCTGTGTCAATGAACACGTCAATGCCATCAAAATGACAAGTCCTTCGTCCTTGTGTACGAGTCAAATTGCTTAGTCATGTTGTCAATATAACAGTGTACTCTGGAGGGACGTTCTGATGTAAACCATGGCTAAAGTTTTGAAGACAATTATTGTAAATTGTAAGTTACACCTTAGTGTATGTGGGAGATTGATTGCAAGAGACTGGACAAGATTCACCTATTCATCCTACACCTCCTGACGTTCCTGTCTGTAGGGCCACAAATTCTCAGACAATGTAACATTGTGTTGTGCTCCAGCTATATATATACTTGCCAGTTCATGGTTCAGGAGATGCACCTTTGAGCTATTCCAGTAAACTGGTTGATTGTTGGTTGATCAACACTTCACACATTTCCCTTCTTTAGAGAAAGTCAAGATTCACCTGGTAGCAATTTACCAATTCAGGCCAGATTTAGAAAAAAAAAGTCTAATGGAAATGTATAGAAATATGCTTGACATATGACAACTTGTTCAACCATTTTGCATGTAAAGACTTATGCAATGAAGTAATGCCTAAATGTTGTGGGGGTGAGACTATTCAATAGAGACCCATTACAATACATTTTGATCAACATGACCTAAGCAATTGATTGTGTAGGAAAGAGCATAGAATTGTCCATAATCATTTGCATGAATGTACCAAAGCATTCGCAATTTGTTCAAAGAAATGAGAAACTGCTTTTTTGATGTGCACATTGACACAATGATGTGAAGATTGAACAGGTAGTTTCGAGAATTTAAATTCTGATCTGAGAAATGTACCAAAGCGACTGAGAAAAACTGTAAGAATTGGGATGGGTTTAATGTTTTGATTATGTCGGGCTATTAGGTGAAGGCGATGCAGAGTAGAAGGAAAAGCAAAGACGTGTTTGCACTTATTAAAAACTAGATAGCCCAAGAGTCATCTGACTTGATGTACTGTATATCACTTTGTCTATTATTCTGTATCTGTACTCTTTGAATTAAAACTTGTTTATATATATAAATATCTAAAAAACCTTTGTAACATCAGTTACTGCAGGTTTATGCCAAACCAGGATTTATGCATGGTACGTTTTTGGACTAGATATTTTTGCTTTGCTCTGCACATCAGTGGATGGCCATTGTGGTCAACCGATGACTGTTTTAGTGAGTTCAGCTTTATCTATTGGAGTTATTACAGAAACTCAAGATCCTTGTGGATGCATTAACAGTAGTGTAACAACAAATAGTGCTTTTTTGATTTCTTGTTAACCTATTTGGATGACTATAGCTAAAGTTTGGGATGTTTTTAGTTTAATCACAGCTTAATACGTTATCTGGTATTGATGAAGGCCTTCCATCGGTCCCAGCTTGACTATTTCACTTTGACAAAAAGACACACTATAACTGAAAGTAGAATTGTATTTTAATGTTTTAATTAGTATTAATTTATGTTAATTTAGGCATTTTACCTATTTGTTTGTGCTTTAAAATGAATAAACGAGTAACCAGGCACTGTGTAATCCAAATCCTCTGAAAAGGTAGGTGCTCTTCGGATTTCCCAGTGAGCCCCTGCAGACACATGTTCACACCAGTTCTCCCGTTGCAGACACCAGTTCTCATCAGTTCTCCTGTTGCAGGACTGCGTGGCAATGGGCTTCATCGCACACTACATCATATTCCTGCTTTAAAGAACGGCCGCTTCTTTGAAGAAATGCTGATACAGAGCGAGTCTTTAGTACAATTACTCAGTTTCCACACATTTGAATATAAATGGCAGAGGACAAAGCTTCTTAAGGAAGGATGATGAATACTAAAATCTGACAAAATTCACAAAGTTAAAAACCTCTTCTATCATGTAATCATACAAAAATACAGATTCAAAATTATTCAATTCCAGTAATGTCAGTAAGCCTTTTCGCTTTCATACCAAAGCAGGGCACTGTGGTTTGTGAGGCTGAACAGGGAAAGCGTCCGTCCAAGACAACGCTAAACGCACATCAGGACATCTGAGATCTAGGTTGACTCCCATCTTTTTTTTTTTTCTCCATTTTGCACCAAAGCAAACATTAGAAGGCATCGCAGCCTAGCAAAGCACATTTTGGTCTTGGCTCCATTAAACATCCGATACAGGGCTACTGCGGGAAACCACCAGTACATAACACTACTGTCGTCATCGTTTTAAATAACAGGAAAAACAGAAAGAAAGAAAGAAACGAATGGAAGAACGAAATAGATTCATAAATCTACCCTGAGTTTGGATTATTGCGGTCATGGTGGAACAACAATGCCTTAATGGCTATCACAGGGGAATGGTGGTGTTGGGTACATCCTGTGCACACACTGAACATCTAGTGAGATGCAGCCATAGAAAAGGGCTTCCGGCTGCTCTTCACCCCCCACCCCTCAGTGCTGTCCGTTGAGGATGTGGAGCCCCCCCCCGGACCCCTTATGCTCCCCGTTGTGCCGGGGTGGGGCCACCTCGTCCTCCTCCATCAGTTGGGCCTTCCTGCGGATCTCCTCCAGAGAGTAGTCCTGCAGCAGGGAGCCGTTCTCAAACACCTTCACCAGGAGGTCCTGAGGAGGAGGGGGTTGACAAAGTAAAGAGGATGCATCAGAGAGGAACCCCTCTCAAACAGTAACCAAGAGGTCCTGAGGAGGAGGAGAAGAGACAGTAAAGACGATCAGATCACCTTCTCCTTTCTAATCATGTATCAAAGTTACATTAATCTTGACGTTGGGAGAAGAGAAGCCAATGAGCAGCTGATTTGGGCAGGGTAGGGATGGCTGTTTAATAACAAGGTAAAGCACTTTAATAGCTCAGCGTCTTGTCCAGTTCGTTTCGGAGTGTTCCCAAAATGCACCTTCCAGGATGCTGCGGACACTCTGCCCTGGGATTGACCCCAACATGGTGTAGCGGTACACAAGAAGAGCACTGTGTACAAACAACACAGGACAACCCTACAAATAGTCAAAGGGATTTTACCGGTCCAACCCAAATACCCTTATTATACTCAAAAGATATTACGATAAAAAGCATATTTTAACTTAACTTCGAAATTGCAACTTACAATTTCCCAAAATATTTGCCATCATAACTTTTATGAACATGCTTTAATGGGGGCTGAGAGTAAAACTTTATTATCATGCATTCTGAAAGGTGTAAAGAGATGATATGGGCCATCACCTGTAGTGGTGCCTCCCCTCCCACACACGATTGGATTCAAGAGATATTCATTTAAGAAAAAGAGACAAAAAAACATAGAAGTCACAGAGTAGGAAGTAACTCCTCACTAGGCTGATGATGTAACTTTGCTGCCATCTAAAGGATATAGAGGGATTTACAAGGAGGTGGCGGAGAAGGTAGGTCAGTCGATCTGGTAAACTTCAGCCTGCATCAAACCTTAAGGGTAACCTAGAACCATTTTGGTTTCAACGCATTAGTGTGTCTTCAATAATCTCAAACATCAGTTTTTTCTCACTGTAATTAAAATAATAGCATAAACCTCAGTTTATGTTTCGTCTCCACAAACCTGTTTTCTGAACCACCCTGCTCTGACCTCACTTCCTGTTCTCCTGTAGCGTTGACACCGTGAGGCTACGCTAAAGGGTGGATGTGTGGCGCTCTGTCAAGGAGTGGTTGACGCTGGCTGCTCCGGGAGGGTGGAGCGTCTCTGGCGCTATGTAGCACAACGCCACGATGTGACGCACCCTTGATCCTACCACACCACTAAGGACTCAGCACAACACACACATCCCACAGCTGCCAGGGGTTGTCAGCATGGAGATAATTCCTCCCCTGGAGATAACTCCTCCCCCTCCTTGGTAGAGCTCCCAGCCCAGACATTGGTTCTTATTTCAGTGATAAGGAAGGGAATAGAAAGTGAACGAGACCCACCTCCTCGGGCTTGCCCACCCCTTTCTCCAGCGTCTCCAGCAGGCCGTCAGAGTTCCTACTCAGGGACAGCTGGCCCCTCTTGGAGCCCTTGGAGGGGTCAGTCATGGGCAGCTTGTACACGTCCATCTAGCATAAGAACCACAGAGTCAGGAGCCGGCTCTGTCTCAGAGAGAGCCACACAGAGTCAGGGGCCCGCTCCCTCTCAGAGAGAGCCACACTGTCGTAGAAGTATTAATCATAACTATAATTATCAAAATATTAGATTAACCTTGTTTATGTATAAATACTAGTCACTTTAAAATGTATTTTATACATTATCGTTGGTCCTACAGTTACCTCCCTTCCTCCTTCTGACTGAGAGGTGTTAAGATAGTTTACATTTGTATTGCTACTGTAGACAAGCAGTCTGAAACTAAGGCCATGCCCATCGACTGATATCTTTGTTGAATAGATTGCTTTAACTGTCGTGCAGCCCCGCCCTTGCATACTTGCAGACATACCCACTTCTCCCATAGTGTATTGCAGTTTAAAGGGGACATATTATGAAAACAACACTTTTCCTGGGATTTGGGATGTTGTTTTGGGTCTCTGGTGCTCCCATACGCATACAAACTTTGAAAAAAGTCTGTACATGATTTTTTGAGTGAGATATGCATTTCTGAAAGTACCCCGCCTACAATTACCAAACAAGCGGGTCTGTTTCGGCGCCCCCTCCTACGTAGGAAGGGGGCACATTTGAATATTAACTCCCACTTCCCCACCCCCATCCAATCAGAGCATAGCTAGGATTTTGTGGACCAGCGGACAAGCGCTGGGCGGAGATGTTCGCGCATTTCAGAAGCAGCTCCGACGGGGGGGAGCTCGGCGGCAGCCCGGCATTTCAGCTCCGAGAGTAAAATCCCTTTCTCCGCCGGAGCTGCCTGACTGCCGCCAAGCTCCCCCCGTCGGAGCTGCCGGACTGCAGCCGAGCTCCCCGCGCCGGAGCTTAGACTTAGAGTCAAGGCCAAAGTTCCTTTCCCCCCAATTCTTCTCAACCATGGCCAAGATAACCCCCACTACAAGTCTTTACTTGTTGTGGAAGTACCAGAGATGTCAGACGCAGTCTTTATGATTCATAATATCATCCGAGGCGCACATAGCTTTTGGCTGTGATATAAGATATAATATAATATAAATACCTATATAATAATAATAATAATAATAATAATAATAATAATAATAATACAATTATTATATTATATTATATTATATTATATTATATTATATAGATATAGAGCTCCAGGACTCTGCAAACGGCAACAATCCCTTCTCCTCCATGCTGTGGTTCACTCTGACAGCTCATTGGTCAATTGGCAGCAGCTCATTTGCATTAAAGCAACAGACAATAGAAACAGGGATTGTTTTTCTCCCTAAAACCTATTTCCAGCAAACAGCTTCAAAAACCATTTTTTCTGGAACTCATATAATATGTTTACCTATTGGGAAAAGACCATAGTATGTCTCCTTTGAATCAATACAATAATTTAGTTTGTTATATTTTGTGTCAAATTATTGATTTCTTTACAGCTCGCTGGCTTGCTGTACACTATCCCATACATCATATAACACAAAGCACTTACCAAAGGTCTAAGGTGATGCCTGTACTGTAATCCAAGAGGTTTCTCCTTCTAGAATATGTATTCATAGAGATCTGCCTTTTCAAAAAACTGATCAAACCAACACATGATTATAAAAACAGTGTATTTTGTTTGTGCTGCTCATATGCTCATATTGTACAAATTTCTGGTTGTGTGCGATCTAGAATAGACAAGATGGTGGATTCACCTGACAGTGGAAGGAGTGCAGTAAATAATGAAGAGTAGCATTAGGACACAGAGGACCCTCATAAGATATGTCTTCCTGTCAAAGGGTATTCTTGCAGAAAGGTGAAACGTGAAACAGGAAACAAAAGGGAAACATTATGATTTCATTTAGTTGGACCATTTTCATTTGAAATTGGTAACATTTGGTATCAGCTGATTAAAAAAATAGTTTAACTCTGCAGTCTACCTATACTAGGGTTATCCTTTAAATTAAAAGTGTAGTTGTTTGCCATGTTACATTTTTACTTTGATTAAGAGAGATTGAATGTATAATTAATTTAGATAATTTCCTTGGAACATGAGGGGAAGATAATCCCCTCAATAAATTCAAAATAGTTGTTTGCACCATCCATTCGAAGATTATACAAGGTTGTGTTTACTGAATGACAGTAACAGTGTAGGTTTAAAGTGCAGCAGAATAAAAAAGTATAGTACCTCATTGTGGCCTCTGAAACCTGTCTCTCTGAACCTTGCAGCGAGAGTAAACGTCATTCCAGTTCACAGGTCAACTGCACCTTCAGATGGAGAGAGTGACACGGAAAACACATTGGTGTCAGAGGTGGGATTAGGAAGATGGCAGTTACTCTCAGAGAAATTGTAAAAATTCAAATCGCTGAGGGGGTACAACCAGAAAAACTATGCCCAGGAAGGAGCAGTCACTCCATGGCTCTCCACCGACGTACCGCCAGTGAGAGGTGAAGCCAATGCGTTCAATGCAGTCTTCATTAAGACTATTGACTCAACCTCAAAAATCAGCAGTTGTGCAACACCTAGTAGATCATCAAACGTAATCATATCGTTGAATGGTGAATGTTTTTTTAATTATTTCCCACGTGATGTTCGATGAATGTACCGAAATCATGCACCGATCGTGATTAGAATCAGAACATGACGTCTCAAAATCTACAAAAATGATGAGATGTTGAGGAAAGTAGGCCTATTTTCAAGTCATCTGTGTCCGGTCTAGGCAACTCTCAGGTCATGAACACAAAGCCAAGTCGAGTCTTTTATCAATGTAGGTTGAGCACCTGTTGCACACTGGTTACCACTAACTTTCAGATCGGACTGCTGCTGCTAACCCATTACGATCGAGGCCACGCGTTTGGTGGGGCCAAGCCGTGAGCAGTACCAGTCTAGTAGGCCTTTAGTGGAAAAACGCCTATAGTTTACTCTAAAACAAGTTCAAAACCCTTCACGGCTGTTCAGCTGCCAGCATGGTAACACCCTGGCAAAAAGGGAGAAGGTATTTGGCTAAAAGCTCTCTTCAATTATTTATCTTTAATTTGGTAAATTACTGAAGTGATTAAGCTTCATCTGGGTTTGTGTAAATGACACATGAATGTCACAGAAAATTAAACAGCGGCAATAGAACAAGCAAATATGCATGGTTTTTACATTATTATACATTTGTGTACTGAACGTTATGGTTTCAAATGAGTAATGCTGCATTGATTGTGTGTTCATTTCAATAACCAACTGGTTCATTGCATAAAACCTGAATGAATGAATCCAACATTTGAAAATCCATAGGTAAAGTTTGGTAATCCCTCCGTGGCTACGGGATATGAACAGTGCGCCTGGTTTTCTGAATAGAGATTCCAGATTTACATACATTTCCTTTTCCACCATTTCACCACAGGAGGGCACTGCAGGAATCAGCCTAAAGTATATACTGATTACAGTTTTTTCCTATCGTTTTCGGTCATGTACCCATACTATGGTCACTTTGCCCTATCACTTAACACAGTGGGCTTTAGAGACACACACCTCTGCATATCTGTTAACCTTTGGTGCAAAATACACTACAACAACCAAACCACAAACAATGCTGCCATAACTTAACACATGTTTCCTCTCAGAACACTATGACCTAAAAAACACCAACATCTTGAAGCATTGCCAATTGCATATATAAAATGTTGCTGTGTCCTCCAGTTTGGCATAGATTTCCTGTAGTGTTACATTGAAAAAAAGAGAAAAAACACAGACAAACACTTCTTTTGACTACAGTAATAAAGTTTGTAATATTACAGTATGACAATCCAAGCCAAGTATCTGCTGACAGTGTTCATGTCGGTTTACCTCCCACAAAAGATGTCACAATTGAGTGTGGTAAATGTACTGAAATTGTAAATACAGTAAATACTGTAAGTGTTTTATGAGAAACTGAGAATAACAATTTTCAGTTTTTGTAATGCAAAATATTATTTTCAACGAGGCACAAATTACATGTAAAACACCTGAGTAGGTCTTTAGCTGAGTAGGTCTTTAGCTGAAATGACCACCAGGTGTTTTGCATTGCAAAACTTATCCTCTGTGTTTTGTACAGATCATTGTATGTAGTGTTGCTTTTACGTAAAAAAAGTAATTCCATGCCAATTCACCAAGAACTATGGTGCACAGGGGGAAAAAAAATCTAAATTACTGTAAAATAAAATAAATAAACTATAAACTAAATATTTTTTCTTATTCAAA
>OOFH01110200.1:3653-15956 GCA_900323355.1 Merlangius merlangus
GCCATAGTGTGCGTGTTCTGGGAGATAGGATAGACGACCTATCCTCACTGGTACGTTTTGACGCCAGTGTGGCAAACACAAATATTTCCCAAATATTTCCCAAGATGATCAGCCGGTCTGACGAGGAAGGGACGTAGTTCCCGCCCAGACGCTGATTGGCTGATACGTTTGCCACTTTGCATATTGACTTTTTGGATTCCTCTTTGGATTCCTCTTTGGATTCCGTTTTGGATTCCGCTTTGGATTCCGTTTTGCGGATTGAAATGTAATTTGAATATCGCAACACACGGAGCGTGGCGAAGTGGATTGCAATCACGGGGACGCTATAGATTTTTCAATTTGAATAAAGGAACTCAAAGAATTTGACAAAATGTTATTGTATTTTTATTGTTACAACTTTTGCAAATGTAATTGAGGATTGAATTGTCACTTTGCATATTAAAATACACTTTGAATAACGTATTTACAAATTACATTATGAAATTGCATAATGCATTGTCAATTGCATAACGTAATTACTTATTGAATTGCAAATTGCATTGCCATTTGAATTTTGCTACATATATGCTTCCATAAAACACGCTTACATTCACTATTGAAACGCTCTCACCGTCACTACTGAAATTACTGGTATGAATACTACATGTGAAACGCTTGCACATCCTCATGTAAGAGCATACATACATATAACTGAAAAACGTATTCATACATTTGAAACATTTATACACATATGTGCTTGCATGAGTGTTTCAGATAGATACGTATAAATGTTTCACTTGTATGAATGTAAGCATTTCATATGTATGTGTATATGCCACAGAGGTATGTATGTAGGCTATGCGTGTGTGTTTCTCATATGTATGTGTAAGTGTTTTAGAAGAGTATGTATGTATGTGCGAGTGTTTCAGTAGTGAGTGTGTGAGCGTTTCAGTAGTGAGTGTAAGAGTGTTTCATAGGTATGTGTGTGAGAGTGTCTCAATTAGTTATGTCCTAAACGGCCCCTCATAAAAAGCAGGTTGCTGTCGGGCGCCTCTTCCATAGACTGTAAAAAATATGGACAAAGCGTCTGTGACGTCACCCATAGATTTCTGAAGAACGGTTATGAAGCCGTTTATGGGGGGTATGGGCGGCGCCATCTTGGGAAATCCTAACCCCGCCCACATTCTGGCCAATCCATATATGGGTAAAAGGGCGGGCTTTGTGTGAGACTGAGCCGGCCGATGGACCCGCCTCTTCAGTCGAGCAGCCTCAGCTATCTAGAGTCTAACGTTACAAGATCGACTATTCTACATTCACTGCTAATTAAGCTGCTGAAGAGCCTAACCCATCTGAATTTGCTGGTAAGTTGTAACGTGAAGTTCATGTATGTCTCTAAAAGGCATGTTCACACACCTTTATAATTATGTATCCTGCAAATATTTCAATAAAAATGTTCAGAAAGGATACGGTGGTTGTGTGGTGTGTATGATCAGGATCACGGCCAAGACGTCAAAAGGAATTTCATTCAGCTGGCAACGTCAACCTCGATATTGGTCAGCCGTCAATCAAGTTGACCACGCCCTTAATTATTCATGGATTATATATCTAAATGTGAGCTAAACTAATGAGTTAGAAAAAAATTCACCCCCCTCACAGTTGTCAGGTACTGGGACACTACCGAAAAGTACAATAAAAGTCCATGGGACCAGGCTTTAAAAACATGTATTCACGTCGTGAAAACGGACATTTTAACATGGGAGTCTATGGACATTTGCTCGCTTTTGGGACCAGTCCCTAGCGGATTTTCGATGTATTGCAGTTTTTCGAACTTCCGGGTAGGCTTTATTGTTCAGATTAGAATGTTGCCGCTTGGCCTCTTCCCGAGGTACGCCTGCTTCCACTGGAACTACAGGCTGCTGCCGCTTCAGTTGCGCAATACTGTCGGCTTTGCGCTCTCGATCCACAGTGGAGCGGGCTTCAGCATCACATCACAGATCGCCCCAGCATCACACCAAACAGGCAAAGTGACCTCGGCGGATTTCCCCATATTGGTGCCCTAATTAATTGGGCTCCTTGACCCACTACAATTACACTTACGTTGCATGTAAATCCAGCCAAGTCACTGCAATCACACACACACACTTCAAATACAGGCATTAGTTCATTGTTTACTTCATACTGCCGTAAAAAAAGTGTAGGCTATTCTAACAAAAACATAAATTAAACATAAGATTCCCCCCCTCCTTGTTATTAAATGTGCCTAATAAATACATTTGATTTGATTAGCATTTTACAGACCGATAGGGCGTTAAGTAAGGTCCACCACCCGTTGCTTCTCTCCCCATAAAAAGCTAGTCAGTGTTTAATGACGTTGATTTACCTTTGAGCATTTCCTAATATCCATGAGTTTCAAATGTAGTCCTACAACCTGCCATTTTGAGGACCCACAGGTGTTTCAAACTAATTAATTGGTCCTACGCCAATCAGAAACACAACTCAAATTGAAACACCTGTGTTGGTCCTCAACATGGCAGGTGTAGGACTACATTTGAAACTCATGAATAGGCTACTGTGTAAAATGTTGTTGAGAATTAACGTTTATTTCAAGAAAGAATAATCGAGTGACGCTCTTATTCCCGCACTCCTTGCTTGACCGCGATCTAGCATCTAGGATCGATTGCTCTTCCATGGGCCCCCGGATGTTAACATGTTAAAGACTTGACTAGGCTATTTATCCATCTAGGCTATTAGTCAACAATTATTATAGAACTGAATAGTGGGGAATAGCCCCCCAGGCCGAAGGTTTATTTGTTGTCAATAATTTTTTATAGTTTTAATTTTGTCTTTCAGTTTTTATTTATGCATACGTACGTACTATAGGCCTACCTCAATGTGATGTTTTTGCGCAGAACAAGGACTGCAGTTAATTTCGTTGTACTTGTTACAATGACAATAAAGATATTCTATTCTAGATGCATTGTTATCATTTTGATTGGCAGGGGATATCCTGAAATAAATTTAGCTGTTTTCATTTCAATTCTGTCCTATTTGTTCTGGCCTAGAGGACAAAATGAGTAAAAATGTATCATCTTACCCAACTTTCCCCATATAGTTTACAATTAATAATACTTCACAAATGTACAACACTAATAGAAATACAAATATAAATAAACCCAATGAATGGCCAGATTTCCGGTCATCGAGCTCGACAGCATATTCCTATCTGTTTGTCTCAGGTCTACTGAGAAAGATTAACGTTCATGTAACCCAACCGAGCGTTGCCAACGGAATTATCCTGCCTCGTGGATAATCCGATCTACATAACATACAAGACATACACCCACACGCGCACACGCACGCACACACACAGACACGTTTCTAACGTTGTGGTGGCCTGAGTCAACGCAGAATGGGTATTTGCTTTATATCCAAACTGACCAGATAATGGGGCTAGAAGCGAGTATTGTTTGATATTGAACCTCCACGGACCACATCCATCACACAGAATCACATACAGCTCCGTCGCGCATCTGTCCCCCTTCTCATTGGTTGTACGCCAAAGCTTCGGCGTCCTGATTGGCTCCGGTGCTGGATGTGGGTGGACTAAGCGTCGTGGACTGAACCATCTCCCCATGCTGTCGCTGGTTGTCTCCCCGCCTGGCTGGACGCGTCAGGCTCCGCGGATGTGAACGCAGATCTCTAGATGAACCGCTCGTCGTCGGGCAACAACTAGGCCTAGCCTCACTGCTCTCCGGAACAACAGCCTGACTGGATTAGTTGCAAGGCACCATGATGCTATGGAGTTGACCGTGACGCTCCTCCATCATCTCTCTACCTGCTGAGGCGCGCCCCCGACGCCAGTAGAGGAACGCGCGTTGAACGAGCATCCGTGTGGGTTCTCAGATCGTTTATTGTCGCCAAGATGGGAACCGTACTCTCTTTATCCCCGACCTCCAAAAAAGGGGCCATCATGGACTCCGGCACCGCGGCGGCGCTCCACCACAAGGGCGACAAGAGCATCAAGCGGCCGTCCGTTTTCGTCTCCACGTTAACGTGGAAGAAGCTGGTGCCCAATTCGGCCAAGAAGAAAAGTGCCAAGAAGGTCAGCCCGAACCCACCCCCTCCTCCCAGCGAGCCGGAGGTCTCCCAGCTCAACCACGAGAACCACAAGAAGTCCCATGTGCCCAAAGCCCCCATCCCCGTCCCTGTCCCCACGGTGCCCCCCACCTCCCAGGTCATACAGCCCCAGACCAACGGGGACGTGAAGATCACCTCGGTGCAGAAGCAGCCGAGCAGCCTGTCCCTACTGTCCCCCAGACGCGTGGTCATCCAGGCGTCCACCGGGGAGCTGCTGCGCTGCCTGGGGACGTTCATGTGCCGCCGGTGCTGCAGGCTGAAGGAGCTGACCAGCGGGGAGGTCATCCTCTGGTTCAGGAACATCGACCGCACTCTGCTCATGCAGGGCTGGCAGGACCAGGGCTTCATCACGCCAGCCAACCTGGTGTTCGTGTACCTGCTGTGCCAGGACAGCGTCACGGAGGACGTCGAAAGCTCCTACGAGCTGCAGGGCGTCTTTTTGACTTGTCTGTACCTCGCCTATTCCTACATGGGCAACGAGATCTCCTATCCGCTCAAGCCCTTCATGATCGACGCGAACAAGGACGTTTTCTGGGAGAAATCCCTCAGCATCATTAACAGGATGAGTGACAAGATGCTTCTGTTGAATTCCGACCCGCACTTTTTCACCGAGGTGTTTCAGGAGCTCAAAGACCAGCGGCCGGATGGAGAGGCCAACCTGGACCGCTGATCTGCAGACTGCGGGCATAGCCGGCAGAAAACGGCGATACAGCTTTGACGATTGTCAATAGAAAGATCACTAAATCATGAATCTGTGGTGTACATTTCATGATGAAGGGGGGGAAGGGGGCACTCCTCGACGATCTTGACATGAAAAATTGAAGAAAAAAGGAGCCCCACTATTTTCTGAACAGTGTTTATTTCACCAGTGAGATGCGTTGTGTATTGCATGCATTCTGACGTCCTCCTATTTGTTTAGCCCACGAAGGGAGGCAGAAGAAACGCATCGGATTGCTTTACTCATCGAGGTCTAGGGGACACGGTGGGGATGAATGTGATCAAATGTCTGTTTGAAAAACATATCAAAGTGGAGCAACTGATTAGCTGTGAGAGACTGGGGCTCTATAGCAGGTTGAGGTGAGACCATGTGGGAGTATAGGCCAACAACAAGCAGACTGTACCGCCTGTGTCAGGAGCTCTCCACAGTTCTGACCTGGCCATTTATAGACACTGGGGCCCTCCATTTGCCCATTTAAGCCCCTTTCCATGTAAGGGGCAAATTAAGGCTTTCCCCAATCCCAATTATCTTAAGACTTAAGAACACGGCTTAGAACGCTTAGGCCTGGCTGTAAATAGAGGCATCAATGTGCATTTAAGTGCATTTGAATCTTGAGTTTGGTGGGGATTGGCTGTGTACAGCCCTTCTTTCTCAACCTGTTTGAGCAGGACTTGGAAGTAGGCCTAATTATTTTGGTACTGCATATGGCCCAGATGCAAATTTAGGTCCTTGAGATTCTATGACATAGCCTTACTAAGGTATGTTTTACACAGCTAACCTGCAGACGTTTTGCATTTCAGTTGTAGAGAATATATGAAATAATATAAAGAAAACAGAAACAAGGTTTCTGAAGGTCAAATTCTGTTTTGAGAAGTGAATAAGGTGTAGATTTATTTTCGGAGGGTTAAGGATCATTTGAGATTATGTATTATATGTGCCAACAAGGAAATAATCCTAAAAACGAATGTTTACATGTACATAGCGCAAATATGAAGCATATTTTTACATTGGTTCTTAATCATTTTTTTGCCTGTTTATTTGGTGACTGTATTTGTTGCTGCTTTAAATATAAGAAACCAACACAATAAGATAAGGAACAATATAAAGCTAAAGAGCTTTTTTTTAATGTTATTCTTGTGCCGTGAAACAAAGACTTTGAAGTTCAATTAACTGGGATTCTAATTCATGTTTGACTTTGGTGGACCTCAGAATGGATGTCAAACATCCTGTCACTTATTCAGTCAATATTCCATCAATATTCCTGTCAATAGTTCCTGAAAATGTACTGACCTGAACAAAAACTTGACCGGTTGTCTTCAGTATTTGTACTTTATTCAATGCCCTTGTTGTGTGGTACATTATTATTACTTTGAATGTGGAGCTTAATGCTGCTATATTTGCACACCTTTGTGAACAAACAGTGTATGAAATGTTCATATTCTTACGTATAGTGTTAGACAGAACAGTATATATTAAAGATTTTATTTGACTTTCTAACGCATGGGGTATTGGTCCCCTCTATTGTGATTGGTCATCTGTGGTGAATAACAACTTATTTAGGTGTGATTTAGTTACCCTTACCCACCACCACACCGATCATACTAATGCTGAATGTTAGCTTCATCCACCACACTGAGAAATGGGAATGCACTCTCTGTAAATAAATGTTTGAAGTACTTTACCATACTCAAGACAAATAAAACTTAAATGTGCAATCTATAGTGACTTGTGTTTGTTTTTCTTTGTGTGTGTGTGTGTGTGTGTGCGCGTGTTTGTGTATATGTTTGCATGTGTTTGTGTGAGTGTGTGCGTGGATGTGTGTTTGTGTGTGTATATATATGTGTGTGTTTGTATGTGTGTTAAAGTGTTTTTGTATGTGTGTATGCCTGTTTTTGTATGTGGGTGCGGGTGATTGTTTTTGTGTGTGTGACTGTTTGTGTTTGGGTGCATGCGTGAGTGTGTGTGCGTATATCTGTCTGTCTGCGTCTATGTGTCTGCGTGCGGGTGTGTAATCTTTTTCTGTCCAGCTTTCCTTAATCCTCAGGTTCCAGGGAATCCTCGCTGTGAGTTAACAACTTAACCGTTGGTCTGAAGCATGCATACCGCTGCAGCGTAGGAAACAGGTCAGAGCACTGCTACTCTGAACACAGATTATGACAACCACTGAGAGGTATGCTGTGTGTCAAATTAATGGTATCTATGGGTGATAGATGAGATCAGATGATATACAAAGATTATATATATTATATAGAGAAACCCAATAATATAATACATTTTAAAATTAAAATAAAGGAGGCATCTTGAAAGAAATCAAATATAGGATAATATATCCTTGGCTTCTTTCATTACATCTAATCAGTCTTTATTTTTTAATTAAACAGTGAAGGGATGGCAATGTTGCTGTGAGCAACATTGACAACATTTGTACTGTTTAATGTCTGTAACCGATTGATGTTGTCAATGGACCCAGGACCGTGTGATGTGGTCCATTCATGCTCTGAGAGCCATACCTTAACCACGGTATGCGGCGCATTCGGCTTCAGCGGGAATTCCTATCGTTTTTGTGAATAGAGCACGTGGGTCTCAGAGTTCCTTCACTTGATTGGCTAGAATTTGCTGCAGTCTCTGATACAAGTGTTTGTGGATGGCTCTCTCTCTCCCTCGATCTGTCTATCTCTCTGTAATCGTGCTCAGTCTCTCCGTCTCTCTCTCTCTTACTCTTACCCTCAGTCTTTCTCTCTTATACCGGGAGAAATCTATTTGTGGAGGAACAAAAATGAAAAAAGAGAAAGACAAATGATGAGGAAAATGCAGAATCTGACAAACACAGTTTAAAGGAACAGAGGGAGCGATATGAGTGCAATGGGAGCAGAACCCAAAGACAGACACTTGCAATTATGATTCTGTCAGGGGAAAGACACATTATAATGTTATTCATGACCTTCAATATCAATTGCAATGTTAGTTGGAACATGTGGTTTGTGTGTTTTCTTTATGGACTCAGGAACGTGAGGTGTGTGTGAGGTCTGTATGGACTTAGGAAAGCCATTCAGCTATGGAACCGATTCAAATGAATAACCACAGAATCTGTGATGACGGACATTTGTTATGGGGATATGGGGAGATTGAATTTCATCAGCATTATGTAATAGCACGGCAAACCTTCATGGATACTTCAGCTTGTGGATTAAGATTCAGCCCAGGTCTCTGGCCCTCTGTCTGCCAGCCTGGGTTCTGGATTCGTGTCTAGCGGTCGCCATGGCAACGCGGTAGGTGAATGGGAGTTGGACACGGGGAACTATGTGAGGCAAAGCGTGGGCTCAGCCACTGCAGACTACACACACACACACTCACCGACACACACAAACACACACACACATACACACACGTTGCAGTTGCCAGTACTGCACGCCCCCACCTCCACACACACACACACACACATAGACACACATAGACACACAGTTATAAGTGCTGCACACATACAGTCACATACATATGCACTTATGCGCAAAAAAAAAATAAAACACCTTCTCTTCTCTTCCTGTCTTTGTCTCTCTTTGCCTCTTGATCTCAAGGGTCATTATTAAAACAGATGACACAAACCAACATATTTGAACATGCACACACACACCCCCCCCCCCCACACACACACACACACATGCATACACACACGCGCACACACACACACAGGCACGCAGATGGGAGCACGTAAACATGTGTACATGTGAACGTGTAGTTCACCTATATGCAGGTATACATACACCTCCTCACACTTCGTAAGCCACACACAATTACCCCATACATGCAGTCACCCATAATATGCCCTAGTTATCGCATAATCAGTCCAGAGTCACTGCGCCATGATGGAAATAGGGCTCTATCAAGGCCACGCTGCAGTGGAAGACGCAGAACAGCCACACAGAACAAGGACTTCTACTGAGGACATGGACGCTTGGTTCAGCGACTCCACGCTCCGCCCTAATGGGAAGAAACTAACTAAGAGTTGCGTGCTTATGGCCAGATATGGAAAGAGAAACATTTAAAAGGCACACACACACGCACACAGTGTAATTCAGTGCAGTAGTTTGTCTTCCCTTTGAGTAAACAACACTCACATGGCCACTGAATGCATCCTCAGCCAGCCTTGGGATTAGATGTATTCTGCTCTACGCTAACACCACAGCCATAGATTGTAATCCCCCCGCTAGTGCCTTCTAATTTGGCCGTGCCATGGGAGGGCATCGGGCCAGCAGGTCAGCCAGTCCATTTCATTTAGGCTAGAGAAACAACTTATCCTAGAAGAATAAGAATATATACAAATATATACAAGACAAAAGTTTAACAACAAAATGGAAATGAGATATCCGATGAATCACAACAGCGGATATCGATGTGTAGATATACAGTGTTTGACTGTGCTCCACCAAGTGGAGTACATTCAAACACTGTGCTTCACTGGATGGATTTTGAGTACATTCAAACAGTGAAACACTGTGCTTCACTGGATGGAGTACAGTGAAACACTTTGCTCCACCTAGTGGAGTACATTCAAACACTGCACCACCAAGTAGAGTACAGTGAAACCCTGTGCTTCACCCAGTAGAGTACAGTGAAACCCTGTCCTACACCCAGTAGAGTACAGTGAGACCCTGTGCTACACTCAGTAGAGTACAGTGAGACCCTGTGCTACACTCAGTAGAGTACAGTGAGACCCTGTACTAAACCCAGTAGAGTACAGTGAAACCCTGTGCTCAACCTAGTGGAGTATATTCAAACACTGTGCTCGACCCCATAGAGTACAGTGAAACCATGTGCTCCACCCAGTAGATTTCCGTGAAACATTGTGGTCCTGTGCTCCAGCTAATGGACTCAGGTGTTTTCATTGAAGCCCAGAGCTGAGAGCTCCAGTGTCAGCTGATCAGAGCCTCTGGAGGTATAGAGTCTTCTGAGCTGTGCAGCGTCAGCGTTGGGACTCAGATTAGGTGAGATTAGGCTGAGCAAGCTCTGCATGGAGACCAGCTGCCCCCTGGCCACCAGCGAAGACACTGAACACATATTGAAGATGCATGTTGTTTGTGTATTCTTTTTGAGATGCATGTTATTGATGAGTAGGTATAGAAACTAAGCCTCATGCTGTACGATCCCTACAGCCTGTACATGGTATTTATTGGTCATCGTCATTTTATGAATTGTAATTTAAATAAAGCAAATTATTACTGTAGATGATAGGGGTCAACTGAAGGGAAAGATAATGTTAAATTAAAAAAAAACCCATAATGTGTTTAATTGACGCAACAGAAAATCCATTGTGTTCCAAGCCTGTGCACACTCACTGAAGGCTTTGGTGCAGAGCGTTTAAGTAATGGAGCTCCTATCATACTGCAAACTACAGCCAGAGCCTCCAGGGACTGATTGAAGATGAGTCTGAACACATTGTTTACTCTACAGCAGACCTCTTTTCCCCACGCATGACATTTAATTACTGCCCACTTACCCAAAGAATTTATTCCCTTTGTTATGCAACGTGAAAAATCAAACACATTAACAACAACAACAGCCCTGATTCATTCAGGTACTTGCACACGATCATCTCATTGTGTTGGCTCCCTCTCTGCATCATCACATTACTCTCCCTCTGCGTTATTCAACACCTCCGTGCTGCAAAACAGTCAAAAGTCAACTCCAGATGTCGCAATCACTGCACTCCATTTTCTAAACTGTGAATGGTTTCAGAAACAACAACATGAGGGCATTGTTGAACCTGCATCCAGGATATTTAATAAGGTGTGCTAGTGGCCTGGGCTGATGTCTGTTCTACAGGTCAACTCTTGGGGAATATGCACATGCATATGTCACACACTGACCTTGTAACAAACAAGACAGGCAACCGTACAACCAATGTTCAGGCAAATAAACACATTACAATATTGTAGACAAGAAATATGACGAAGCAGGCGTTGACAAACTAAAAGGTCCTGTGTTGGATCCCAAATGTCTGCTGCTAGGCATCGCTGAGAACGATGTCTAACCTTTACGTGCTTCTGAATGACAAGCTATCCAACGTAGCCAATGGTAATGCATCCACAAATATACTAAACATGTTATATAAGAAATGGGATATAACAGCATCATGTATTGTAACCTTTAGTTACAAGAGCTGCTCTCCGAACCTCTATTTTGAGGTCTCAGAACCTCTCTATTGAGGTTGACAATAATAGGGATTGATTATATTCTTTATTGTTGTATCTGGTTCTGAGGAATATTGAGATCAAAAAGGCCTGTACCACAGCTGATTCTGCTTTGCAGTGCTGATAACATAATTTGTATACAAAACCAAATCACCTAAATTATTTTTGTGGATTACTTTTGGGCAAAAAAATAATGAAAAAAATATCTGGGTCATACTATGAGCCTGTCAACTTTTCCCACATTCTTGTTCATTCCCTTGTTCTCACTCCCTTATCCGCTTTCCTTGTTTCAAAACCAACCATTTTTCTTCTGTTCTGTGTCTCCTGTCTCTCTCCTCCACCTCCTCTCCTCCCTCTGGTGGCAAACCCATTTCTATTTTGGTCCAGGTGGGTGTGCTGGTCTGGTTTAGAGCTGCTTCCACTTCCCAGTCCTATACCGACTGGAGAAAATCCAGTCCCCACATGTTCCTATGCTGCTCATCAGCCTACATTTCACTGGATTAAGACATGCATATCCACAAGGATATTAGTAGGCCTATCAGTGAACAAACCTGCCAATGCATTTCAGCATGTGCTGCTAACAGTATCACCATACCTAGAGAATGCTGAATGATACAATTATTTTATGTTAGTGCAGTGTTAGGGTGTCATTCCCTTTTAGGTCAGTGTAAAGCCCCAGTCTTTCTTAAAAAAAAATAAAGCAACCTGATTATCTCATATAAGTCTATTTAGCTATTGTCATTATTGGTTGAAAGAGGAATTATACTTTTATTCATTGAGGGTAATAATCTTCCTATGGTCTCTTATAGATTATTTTCTTATCTGAAAAGTAGATGATCCTATAGCCTAATTGAATCATATTCAGCGAAAAATCACAGCCTAGCCTATTGCCATTCCAAGCTTCGGGTTACATAGCTTGTGCTGAAACACGAGCGCAACCTTATTTTCAAAGCATATTCCTGTCCTCTTTTTCCCTTGTTTCTCTTCTTTCGTTTGCATTTTTGCTATCTTCTTCTTGCTGTTGTTGTGTTTAATATGATTATTTGTCAGGAACGAAAAATATCATCTCGCACAGGGAAAATAGATGCATTGTAACAGATTTAGCTACAAGCTAATTCCATCTGCAGTCCCTATCCCCGCACCTTGTGCATTCTGGCGCCAATCCGATGAATCAGAGCGGCGGGAGAACACCCACTCCTTCGCTGCGTTACGCAAGAGCCGCGAGAGGAGAGGAGCTGCGGCGAGGAGCGGGAGAGGAGCTCAACTCTGGAGTTTATAGGA
>OOFH01110233.1:2457-13685 GCA_900323355.1 Merlangius merlangus
GGCTCGGAAAAAAGCAACTTCTATTTTATTAGACAACGACGATAAAAAATGACAGTGCTACCCCTTATGTTTTTTTTCATGACGACCGATAAAAAAAGACGGTGTTACCCCTTATGTTTTTTTCATGACATGCCATAAAAAGTGACAGTGTTACCCCTTATGTTTTATTTGACAACGACCAATAAAAAACGACAGGGTTACCCCTGACGTTTTATTCGACGACGAGCTACAAAAAACGACAGTGTTACCCCTTATGTCTTTTTTCATGACGACCGATAAAAAAGCGACAGTGTTACCCCTTATGTCTTTTTTCATGACGTGTGATAAAAAGCGACAGTGTTACGGTAACACTGTCACTTTTTATCAGTGTTACCCCTTATGTTTTATTTGACAATGACCAATAAAAAAAGACAGTGTTACCCCTCATGTTTTTTTCATGACATGCCATAAAAAGCGACAGTGTTACCCCTTATGTTTTATTTGACAACGACCGATAAAAAACGACAGTGTTACCCCTTATGATTTTTTTCATGACGTGTGATAAAAAAACGACAATTTTACCCCTTACGTTTTATTAGACAAGGAACGCAAAAAAACGACAGGGTTACCCCTTATGTTTTATTTGACGACAAATAAAAAAATGACAGTGTTACCCCAGGTAAATTGTTTTGCTACGTTTAGTGATATTGTAATGCTAGCATGACAGTTACACTACACAGCAGCAGAAGCTAATAGTTAAGACACTGTGTGACGGCGTTTCATCTTAAAAATCACTTTCTGTCACAAACGCTACTCATCAGCTGTGTAGTCTGAAGCATATTCTAGCATTTCACAATGCAGACATTATATGAAGCCTTATTGTTGCCCTTTATTAGTTTCTAGTGTTTAGATCCTGTGACTGTGGAGATCAAGCCCCGATTGGCACTCTTTGCTCCTCCTTCAGGTTTCACAGTCCTAGCATAGTTTCCATCCATGGGGGCCGGGTCCTCCTGGAAAACTGGAGAACCCCTCTTCTTCGTAACTTAAAACAAGGTCTGTTTATGACTACGCAGTAGTGAAGTAAATAACTCCTTCGGTTATGTTCAAATGTAGCTACTGTTTTGTCAAAATATAGCTGTTTGTCTGTAAAAATAGTGTGAAAAATAGTTGTTTTTTGATATTTTGTTTTGATGACTTCCTTTTAAACCTTATTTGAGTTCATAATTATTTTTCGTCATCTTTGGAGCCTGCAGTTGTTATTACTTTATTATATTGTAATGCTGCCGTTAAGAACGTTTTATAACGTATTTATTACTGATGGTGCTCCTGTTGTTGCTGTTTTGTTTTTGTTTTAAATATTACTTAATATATACATGTTCATAGTATATTTAATGTCAACTTATAATAAATAGCAACAGTTTGATTTCAAACTCTGAAGGTTTTGTGTGTGTGTGCTGCTGTTAAGAACGTTTTAGATACAACTTATTTATTACTGATCGTGCTCCTGTTGTTGTGGCTGTTTTGTTTTTGTTTTATATATTACTTAATATATACATGTTCATATTTATGTATATTTAATGTCAACTTATAATAAATAGCAACGGTTTGATTGCAAACTCTGAAGGTGTTGTGTGTGTGTGTGTTTGGGGGGGCACCTTGACCAGCCAAGCTTAGGGCACCCAAAAGCCTAGCAGCGGTCCTGTCTGTTCTTGTGTTGTTGTACATGGTGTGGATAAGGCTGCTAACGAAGCCCAGAAGGGACAGAGATGATCCTTGTGCCAGTAAGAAAACAAATGGCATTCCAACACCTCAAAGACAAGAACATGAAGACAAACGAGTCTGGTGTCCACCGTGTCACTTCCTCATTCCATATGTAGTTATATTTATCTCTCTAAAGCTCTACGTGGTTCTCAGAGCCTAGTGTCCCTAACCTCCTTGATCTGGACCTTGTTATAGAAATGATACCAGTGGTGGTAAGCACCGGGTCCGGGTTCAAACCCAAGTGGGGGGGACCTTTTTGCTTGGGGTTTGAGTGTTCTGCCCACGTTCACAAGGGTTTCTTCCCACAAAAAAGACTCCTGCCGCGGCCCTTGTTTTAGACACTAGGCAGTCGCCCTGGAGTGGGTCCTGTGGCTGCACTGCTCTTGGTGTCGGGCATCGCAGCCGACACCAGGAAGAAGGGAGGGGAGAAAGAGGAGGGGTATGAAGAGGACTGGACCCCCACATCCAGGTCCACCAGGGAAGAAGTGAAGGGGTATGAAGAGGACTGGACCCCCACAGCCAGGTCCACCAGGGAAGAAGTGAAGGGGTATGAAGAGGACTGGACCCCCACAGCCAGGTCCACCAGGGAAGAAGTGGAGGGGTATGAAGAGGACTGGAGCCCCACAGTCAGGTCCACCAGGGAAGAAGTGGAGGAGGATGAAGAGGACTGGACCCCAACAGGCCTACCAGGGAGGAAAAGGAGGTGGAGGAAGAGGAGGGGGAGGGGAGGAAGATCACTTGACCCCCATAGGCCCACCAGGGAGGAAGAGGAGGGGGAAGAAGAGGACTGGACCCCAACAGGCCCACCAGGGAGGAAGAGGACTGGACACCCACAGGCCCACCAGGGGGGGGGAGGAGGGCAGAAAAGCTTACGCTTCACTGAGATGATTGGGGTGACATGGCTGTAGCTACTAACTACAGCAGTCAGCCTCTGGTTCCTCTGACAGACAGATCCTCAGTGTGGTTCACAGCTGGAGGCATATTTTTTCCGTAGCCCCCCGTTAGGAACTATATTGGTGGGATTTAAAAAAAGACAAAAACATATTATTATTCACTTGCATACAGTGCTTGGTGTATTAGTATTCAACTGTCGATGGGTTGTCAGCTCCTGTTTCATTGTTTGGTGTATGCACTCTATAGCTGTTCATATTCTCTGTGCGCTTGACTGAGTAATAATCTGAATAGCTCTTTGGTGAAAACATGCATGTTATTTAAGGTAATTCAAAACGTAGATGATGCAATTCCCTAACTCGAAAACATTTGAGTTAGGGAAATTTGCATACAACTCAGTTTCGATTTAACAGTATGTCAAACATTCAAATGAAAATGACCTGCAAAACACGACTACATGGCAGGTACCATTAAATAAATAAATACCACTTAAACCATTTGGAAAAATAAATTCAGTAGGAGGCTACATAGACTTCGTGGATGTATTATAGGAACATCAGTAGTCCTAGTAACAGCTTCTGAGCTTTCAAACAAACCATAGGTCCACGGTTTGTTCAGGCGTGCATGTTTCCACCGCGGTGATTGGCTGACCGTTAAACTGCGCTTCCGGGGTACCAGAGGGAGGAGAGAAGGTACCGCCGCTTAACGAAGACAACCGTTATCAGTCGCACATTACGCTTCTTTAAATGGAGGTCTTTGGCTTTTTCTTTGTGGTTTTCTCTGCATCGCTGGCCCCGGGTAAGAAGACCGTAACGAATAATTTAAAGCTGAACGATTTTAAATTGTTGTCACGTGCCTAAATTGAATCGCCATGTTCGTTTAAATGGCTTTCCAATACAAACATTATTATTTATTTTTTTATGTTGTTGTTATGTGCATTTGGACTGTTCTGCATGAGACTGTTGTCCGTCTTTTTGGACAGGAGAGTTCCGATTCATCGACGAATACTCCAAGAGCGACATCAGTCACGAGACCCTGGTAAGCTGTTTCATTACGGGAACCAATAAAGCTGACCTAACAGTGTTCGTATAACATGCATTCTTTTTATAAAATGACAAACATGTGACATTAGTGTCCTTGTCCCTGCGCTGTATAAATAAAACGAAAGTGAAATTCTGGCTTCAGAACAGAATGTCTGTCTTGTTCCTAGAGTCCTGATATTTGTTCAGAATGCAGCCAGATTATGAATATAACCTCAGAAAAAGGCTCCAACAACGACACACAGGTGAGAATATTGCCATTTAATATACAGCAACGTGTTGTCAGAAAAACATTTTAACTTAAACCAAAGAATAAATGCAGGTTAACATTTCTGATCAATATAAAGTTTGAATAGCTGTGTGCATAAATGAACCATTTCCTCTCCACCTTCCAACTTCCTCTTTCACTGTTGCCTAACAAAGGCAAAGACAGAAATACTGTTTGTAATTGAAACACCAATGTGGGATACTTCTGCAGGAAGTGCTTCATGAGAAGCTGAAACACCTGTGCAGGCGCCTCAGCAGTGATGAACACGATGACTGCAAATCTCGAGTGGACACCTATCTACCTGAGATCGCTCGAATGGTGAGAGCTGAAATGTTAACTCCAAGGCTGGTTATGGTGTGTTTAAAGGGCTGGTTACGGCCTGTTTAAAGGGCTGGTTACGGCCTGTTTAAAGAGCTGGTTACGGCCTGTTTAAAGGGCTGGTTACGGCCTGTTTAAAGGGCTGGTTACGGCCCGTTTAAAGGGCTGGTTACGGCCCACTTAAAGGGCTAGTTACGGACCATTTAAAGGGCTGGTTACGGCCCGTTTAAAGGGCTGGTTACGGCCTGTTTAAAGGGCAGGTTACAGCGCATTTTGTTGCTATGCTAAGTATGACTTTGGACGTGACAATAAGCTAACCCCCACCCATAGAAGCCCCGTGAGGTGTGCCAGGTCCTGGGCCACTGTGTTCTGGTGGTGGTCGAACCTGCTCAGGTCGTCCCCCGGAGGGAGGCCTCTCCTCCTCCGTTCAGCCCTGACCTCAGTACTCAGGTCAGTCCAAACAGCCCTACTCAACAAGGTGCATGTCATATGTTTACATCACAGTTTTAACAATGCATCTCACCTGAAAAGTATCAGATAGTATTGGATCCTTCAATCTGCTTTTGAAGAATCAAAACCAGATTGGTCCAGCTTTCATCCCGTTAATATCCAATATCCAATTTGACCTGGATATTAGCGATCATACAAAAGTACGCTTCTATGAATCCTTCAATCTGCTTTTGAAGAATCCAAACCAGATTGGTCCAGCTTTCATCCCGTTAATATCCAATATCCAATTTGACCTGGATATTAGCGATCATACAAAAGTACGCTTCTATGAATTCACTTTTTGTCTGTATAGTACCATATCCCACTAACACTGAACACAACTCTCTCCAGTTCAGCCCTCAGTGCACACTGTGTCTGTTCCTGATCAGAAAGATGGAGGACATGTTGCCTAAAAACAGGACTGAGGTGAGCCTTCTTCGAACCTCCTGCTTGGGTTGCATTTCATTCACAAGTAGAAGGCCACACAGCAACGGCAGGGGGGATTTGCCTCCAGCTCTCCAGCTTTTCATCGTCAACTCAGTGAAGTGACAGACCAGCAATAGACATGGGCAGAAGGGCTACAGGGAGAGGCTCTCAATGGGAATGCAGTCCCTCTCACCTCACAGTGTGTGTCTGATCGGAAGTCATATTCATACTGTCAAATTTATATAGATTCAAGAGAGGGAGTCACATAATGCAAACCAATCTGCACGTTGGGTTTCCTTTAAAGGGTTAGACACATTGTTCAAGGGAGGACTTGTGTTAATACAATCATAATGCATATGAAGCAAATGTTTTACAATCAGGCAATGGGCTTGGGTTGGTGTAACACACCAAAAAGAACAGCAAAACCCTTCACTTGGTCTCCCTGCCACCCCATAGCTTGAAGTTACCCTCAACTTCCAATGATTTCATTTGAGCTCCAGCCACAAACACTAGACCACTAGACAAAGTCACCTGACCACGACAGGTCACCTGACTCCTACATGTCACCTGATCCCTACAGGTCAACTGACTGCTACAGGTCACCTGACCCTAAAGGTCACCTTACCGCTACAGGTCACCTGACTCCTTCAGGTCACCTGACCCCTACAGGTCACCTGACTCCTCCAGGTCACCTGACGCCTACAGGTTATCTGTACCATTAGACAGCAAAACCGTTTCAACCTCTCAGGCTGCACCCTGCATGGATCCTGGGTGTTTGGGCCGTCCTTCCCTTTGACCGTGTCTCAGTGTGACGGGCAGCGATGAGATATACACGACTCTCTTCTCCCCCGGCAGGACGCGGTGGTGAAGCTCATGGGACAGGTGTGCGCTCTGCTCCCCAGAAGCTACAAGGGGAAATGCAAAGACTTCATTGATAAATATGGAAAGCAGATCGTTGAGTTTCTGATGTCCTCAGCGGCTCCGCATTCAATCTGTGCTCTGCTGCACCTCTGCCTGATGGAGGAGGCGTCAACTGTGGGTGAGGAAACGCAACGTGAGGCTCAGCTCCATGTTCGTGGTAGAAATGGGACGTGTATTTCATTGTTGACCTCCCCAGAGATGCTGCCTCCTTCCTCGGACTGCCAGGCGTGTCGTCACCTGTTGGTTCTCAGCAGGCTTCACCTCGACCTCAACTCCAACCGGCCCATCCAGACCTCCGATTTCCTCGGGTCTGTCTGTCTCCAGCACCCTAACGCTATCCCTAAGGTACACCCACCGTTTACATTTGGATGGAGTCAAAATATCATGAATGGAACTGAACAAATACTAAAATACTGGTGTGGAAATGAGTGGAAACACTCATGTCTTCTGTGTGTCTGCGTTTCTCTCTTCTAGTGCGACGTGTTTCTGAAAAAATTTGGGTCTCGGCTGCAAAGGGTTCTGGGAAACCAGTTGGACTCTTCAGATCCCTGCGAGGTGAGATGTGTTATCATTAAAGTGTTTGTCTCAGTGAACCATCTTTCATATGGTCGACAAACGAGAAGCAAAATGAGAACTATGTCCTTGTCCTATTGCTTCTGGTTCCCAACAACGTAAATTGATCCGTGTCTGGTTCCTCTTTTCAGGTTTTTTTAAACGATTGACTTCTACTGTTCTTTCCTCTAGAGAGCAGAGCTATGTGCTGCGGTGAAAGTCTCCTCCAGCTCCCAGACACAGCACTGCAACCTGGGGCCAACCTTCTGGTGCCAGGACGTGAAGTCGGCGCTAATGTGTGGCGTGAGTTCCTTCTGTTAGGTTCCTTCTGTTTCTTTTAAACCCTTAATTCTAAATTTATCTTATCATTCAAGCAGCTATTTTCATATTTTCAGCAAAATTGTGTGCACTCTGTGTACTATGGTCGGTCAAAAATATCAACCAGCCAGCAAAAAAACAACCAATGAGGGCCGGTCTAGTAGCTCATTAATATCTTCGGACGGTCAAGTTCCTGTTGCCTTTCTCCTGTTTGGGGTCTTCCGACGTCGTGGAGGGGCGTAGGGCACAGGGACATTTGCAACGTTTTCTCCATTAGGATCGGGGTAATCTGTGTTCATCCAAACACTCAAGTCACACAGTGATACATTTCGCTCTGGTTTCTTTTGAAGAAGTCTGAACTATGTGGGTAACTGACTGATTAAGTTCAACTAGTGGTCGGAATCCGATCAAGTCCTCCTCTCCTCTTGGGCTCACTAACTCCAGCAAGGAAACGTGGACGGCCTTGACCTTCTCAAGGGGGAGGTCTCTTCTTCACAGCCTGATATGGATCAATACATGTCATTCATTGCCTAGGGTTAGGCAGTCTCCCTCCAGGGAGTGGGGTTAAACCGGGCTTGGTATATGTTAATGGTATCTTTTATACACTTCTTCGACCAAGGAGCGTTTGATTGGAGCACTGACCCAACTTACCCAACGGGCCCGCTCGATTCGCCAGATCTTCACTGTGCGAGAATCCATCTTGCCACGTCTGTGCATGTACTGTGGTCAGAACCCCTGTGGGTCGAGTCAATCACTACGTGATGGACAGACGGGTCAATCAAACACCGGCCATGTATTTGACCCCTTTCAAGTTTCCAAGGATGACGCCCGGATGATTTTTAGTGCAACAAACCGTCTGGTGTCAGATTACGACCCAACCTGTTATGTCCATTTAATGCATACGATGACAGACGGCGTAGTGTTGCAACAATACCGTATTCAGACCGTGTCAGTGAGCGCTGGTATGTTGGGGTGGTGTCCCTCTCCAGCGTCACCATGGAATATTTCAAAACAAGGCTGTCCCGTCAAAGACTGTAGGTCTGGTGAGGTTCTGGGTGTAATGAGTGTATTGTAGGTGTTGTTCTGTGTGTAATGAGTGTATTGTAGGTGTTGTTCTGGCTGTAATGAGTGTATCATAGATTTTGTTCTGGGTGTAATGAGTGTGTTGTAGGTGTTGTTCTGGATGTAGTGAGTGCATTGTAGGTCTGGGTGTAATGAGTGTATTGTAGGTGTTGTTCTGGGTGTAATGAGGGGTAGGGAAGGATTGGAGCATTGATAGTTTATAAAAATAGATGTAGCATCCGGCCAGACCTGTTATTTCAACTGCATCTAATTCTCTTGGCTTATGAGCGTCGCAATCTTTTCATAGTTTAACAGCGCCTCAATTCCTCTAACCAAAAAAGGGCATTGATGTGACGTCGGGGGGAGGGAGATACGCCCATCTAGGTGACGTACACAGAATTAGCTCGTAGCTCATTAGTTTTTAAACAATCGGTTGGTACAGTCGACCACAGAGCAAGGCATCTTAGCAGCGGAATGAACAATAGGAATCAACGCAATTGAGGTCAAAATGACGGAGATAGCGTGCTAATCCTGAAAACTAGCCTCGGGGCTAGGTGAGGGTCAGCGGCTAGCTGTCACTCAAGAGGCCGCGCCCCTAATTATTCATAGATTTTAACCTCCAATAAAATAAAAACTAGCCTGCTAAAAAAATAAAATCACCCCCCTCAGTGGTGTCATGGAGATATGAACTAAACATACTGACTAGAATGGTTTTCTGGACCAGGCTGTAAATAGGTTTAATAACACTGTGAAAACGGCCTGTTCAAAAAGTGAGTCAACGAAGAATTGGTCACTTTTGGTACCACCTCGTTCGTAGCTGCCACCCGGTGCTACTGCAATGTTTGTCACTTCCGCATTGGATGCTGTTAGAACTCGCTGTGGTTGGGGCTTGGTTTGTAGCAGTGATGCGAGTGATATTGTGGCAGGCCGAGGCTCTTATATTAAAATTGATTACATCTCTTCCCTCCAATTTACACCCGCACGCCAGCCTTCCCAGAATCCCTTGCCCCACGCAAGCACATTTCCAATACAAGGTGACTGGGAAGCGAGGGCCACACTCGACGCCCCGTGTCTGGTGGGCCATGTCGTCACCGCTCCAGCCAAGCTACACTCATTAGCGTCACGCAGCTGCACTGCCAGTTAGAGTGGACACACTTAATTCAGTTATTTGGATTCTGAACGTCTCTTGCTGGGCTCAATCTTAAAGATGTGACATTAATATAAACGCGTTTCTTGGCCAGCTACTCTCGTGTTCTGTGGACGTCCTTTTGTTTAGGGTTCTAGTTCTTGATTAATTTAGGACCCAATGCCTTCATGAAGCCCGGAAATACTGCTACACTACCAGGACCTTTAAGATGATTTAAATGCAAAAGTGAAACATGGACATTAGAATACCCATCTCCATCGTAGGGATGAGGCAGCCTCGAGCTGTACCCCGACCCAGGGAACCCCAACACCCTGAGCTGTAGCAGGACAAGGATCTTTAAATCAACACAAATCCCTTCTGATTGGGCATTTCAAACCAACTGTATGGGGGTATGCTGAAAAATGACATTGGATTTGTTTTTACTTTATAGATCAAAACCAGTCATTTTTAGAGATTTCTCTTGCAGGATAACAGACCGTTTGAGAAATGTTTCACAAAATTATTTTCCCTCTACATCTTTCTGTAGAATCTGGCCTACTGCAAGAAACACCTGTGGAGATGAAACATCCCTGCATCTCTGAGCGTTATCGGCTGACAATCCCTTTCTATATTTGCTCCATTGATTGTTCTCGCTTGTGATTTACTTTATAAACCTTGCATGTGTAATGGTGAGAGACCCGCTCTTGGAAAGCATAAAGAAATACAGACTAAATCTGGATGACATCGAATGCCTCCACAAGCATTTAGCTTCATTATTTTGTAGTACAATACTGGATCCCTGTAAAATACATGAGCCTGCAGTACAAGTACTTGGAGCATCTACTGCCAGATTCAGGGCTAGAGGACTTCGGTTCAACTGCACGTCTCCAAAATACCTTTTAATGGAACATATAAAAAATACAACAGTTCCACTTCGCATACATTTCCACAAAGAACACACGAGTGCATTTGTACAGCGATGTACTCTCTGTAGAACTATGACCATAATCACCATAACTCCTATAAAAGATCACGATTATATTAAATGCTCCTTCTTTGCGTTGCACATGCCTTATATTCTGCTTCAATTAATATTACTGTATGAAGGATACACTGGAATGCTGTTTTATGAAAGATATATGTTTGTCTTGCCAATGTTTTATTGATACTGTATATAATAAAACACTGTGGCTTCCGTTTTGTTTTCATCGCTTCCTCTGTTTCATTGGCTGAATCTGCTTCGTTGAGCTCTTAATTAAAATACCGATCAGGGAAATTTGAAATATATGTTTATTTCAAAAGAGAGTTCACAAATAAACACTTTAAAAAGTTGTAATAAAAGAAAATATTTTTCCTCAGTCCTTAATGTCTGGAACAAGAGTCAGACCTCAGACTTGTCTTACTCTGCAGAGCTCTTCAGGGTTCAGAGGGACGAGAGGGTCTTACTGGGCTCGGTCACTGGGGCCACCAGGACGCTACGCTCCGGTGTGGATTGGTGTGTCATCATCCTCTCTGCGTTTCCAGATCTGAAAAACAGTAGAAGCCATATGACAGGGACCATGTGACCAATCAAAGATGACAAGGACCATATGCCTATAATATTTTTTCTGTTTAAATAACATGCGTAATGCCAGCCTGACATCCCAAGAAAATTTGCAAAGGCCTATAATTCTAGAATCTCTCCGTACACCTGGACCTAAACGCCCCGGAGGTGATTGGATAGTATGGCTGGAGCTAAACAAGGACGATGGCGCCCCCTGCTGGTGGTAACCAAGATTAACAGGTCGTCCTGTTACGTACCACTGCCAATATTATTTCAGCATTATCATTCTTTACAACTTCCCTGACCTCACGTCTTCTTGTTTCGGAGCCATGAATCTCCAAATGTGAACATTTCTTATTTTTTTGTGATTGGCCCAACCCGGAGCTAGGTCTGCAGACTGTAGTATCAGTGTGAATGTATGCAGAGCCAATAGAAGATGAGCTTGCAGATTCCACTGGTTTCCAGGCTGATGCATTTCATGATGCATTGTAAAGCCCTTATAGTTGTCGGGGACGGTTGTCAAGGTATTTATAT
>OOFH01110254.1:0-11335 GCA_900323355.1 Merlangius merlangus
TGTACATTTAAAGGATTAATTGGGATGGCCCCTCACGGCGCAGTAACTTTTGTGTCGTCTCTCTATGAAGGTGCCATCAGTGATAAAGAGATTCTGAAGCAGTCTGGCATTGTGGCCCTCTTAAACCCATCTATGGCCATAATGGTTGACCAGGGTTTCCTTGTAGAAGAATGTGTTCCCTGCAAAGTCCACATACCTACCTTTCTGTGTAAGAGAGCACAACTCTCTGAGCCAGAGGTCAGGAAGACACAATCTATTGCTAGACTGAGTAATGGGCAGTCTGATAAAGTAACGCAACCAAATGATTGCATATCCCACACCCAGCCACACAGGATCAGTAGCTTTTAACAAGCACAAGTGGCTGTGAATCACGTAATGTCATCTGAAATACACAAGCATAATTTAATGGGTTTTGAAAGAAGAGGGTCTACAGTAGCAGCGGTAGGAGCAAAACCTGTTCTTTCTTCCTTTTATTGGTGTAAGCCACTTATATACTGTCTCGTCACTTTAGTGTATGAAATACACCCTACACATACACATTTTCTTACTTTCAATTTAGCCTAAAACTTTCTGTTTTAAAACCTGGCAACCCAAAACCCAAATAAGGAAGCAGATGCACACTATGCAGCCACAGCCAACAATCTCCCTTTTTTGGAAAGCTAAATGTTGGCAGGTATGGTCTCCCACCACTTACCTATTGTCTTGTGCCATTTACCTACCTTCACAGAGTATTGGCAGAGCAGTAGGTGAGTGGTGCGACATTGTAGCCTAGTGCCAATAACAACAGTAGAGTGGAGGTTTTGCTCCTAATTCCTTTTGAAGAATCAAGTACAAAAGCAAGGAAGTTGAGCCTAATGTTTATAAAGAATGAAGTAAAGATGACGGGACAGTTTTGAGGGGGAAAACAGCAGTTTGAAGAATAGCTGAGTGGAATATTTTACTGTCTTTGCAGTCATCAAGTCATGCAAAAGTAGTAATGTCATTGTTATTTACATTTTAAACCAAACTCCAATTTGTTTAACAGACCCAATAACAAAGCATGATAATTTCCACTCAGCTACCCTGTTCTGTATTAGGCTACCACGGTTCAGCTTTTGTGAAAACCACAAAGGTGTTCTCTTAGCAATGGTAATCAAAGCTGAAATGTGGTAACATTAAACGAGTAAAACTTTTGTTGAACGGAACCTTCAACAAGTTCAACAGAACTTTGAACGTGACATTTAATCTAGTCCTACTCTCAGCTGGTGTGGTGGCTTTAGCTTCTTCATTGATCGGTAGCAGTGGGCTCTCACAGATATCTCATTTGTAGCCCTGTTTTTACCTGATACTTTCATAAAAGTACAAACACATGAAGTGAGAGGTATATACACATATTTAAACGTTATTTAAAGCATGATTAACCTGAAGCAGGACGGAGTTATGACTTAAAGCGTAACTTTCGCCTAAATGCATCCTAGGGTGTTTTTGTGAATGTACCCCAGTCAAAGTACTATTTTGATACGTGATCGCGTCAAAATCGCTACTTTGATCGAAGTATCAGTGTCTCCACACATGAACTCGAGCATTGTCCGTGTACAAATAGTTCACTAAAAATAAAGATTTTGGACAACTCACTCCTTGACTGTCAAAGATGGCGGAGAGCAGAAAAACCAAGGGAGTTGTTCAAAACCTTTCTATAAGTAAACTCTGTGCACACCAACAATGTTCTCAATGCTCGAGTTCATGTGTAAAAACACTGATGATACTTCGATCAAAGTTTCATGTTGTGTCGAGCCTTCTTAGTGTTTTAAAAATAGCGATTTTGACGCGATCACGTATCAAAATAATAGTGCTACTAACGTTACAACTCGCATTCAAAAAAGGCCATTTGACCGGAAAACGACAACACGAACAAGCTTAAAAGTGGTGCTTCAGACGTAATTATGCTTTTAAACGAAAGCTTGACTCTGGTACATTCACAAAAACACCCCAGGATGCATTTTGGCGAAAGTTATGTTTTAAAAACACCAAAAGTAGGATTCTAGCTCATGCTAGCTAGCGTTAGCAAATTACCTTCAAAGTTGCAAAGAAATGAAGACACGTAGAATTTGAAGCCTTTATCTAATTGCTATGTGGTGTCGTACTAGATGCCCGGAAGATCCTCCGTATACCGTGAACAGATACTTTCGGCAACTCCAGCAAACACCTTGTGAACTTCGTATCTGCCATCGTAAATGTTGACTGTCACTGTCTAATGTTTTCCTCATGGGACCGGAAATGTCCCAGCATCCTTACGCCTATGCGGAAGTGATGCGTGCATAGAGCCTATTGACGCCACTTCGACCTGGGCGGGACTTTACGTCCTACGTCACTCGCTATTAGGGGTGCAAAGGATCACAAAACTCACGGTTCGGATCGGGTCACGGCTTTTGAGTCACGGGTGGATCATTTTCGGATCAACAACAACCACAAAGATAACAAGACAAATGTGACTTTAAATAAAATCTTCAAATGTGTAAAAACTAAATAAAGTGAAAAATTAGGAAATAATCCTGCTTCCTTTAGGCATAGTCAATATTTAAAAAAACATGGATAGTAAATAATCCCTAACCCTGGATTTACAATTCAGGATGTCTGCATTGCCTGGGGAGAGTTTAGTCTACACTCTCCCAAGGCAATGCAGACATCCTCATCTTCTTTTTTTTCATCAAGTATGGTAGCGAGATACAGTTTCTGTCATGTTTTATTTGGCATTTGTAAATCCATTGATGTCAGTTGGAAGACTCATTGCTCATTGCAAGGGAGGTTGGTTATAGTCTTTTCGCTCGGTTCTACTGTTGATACGGAGAACCGAGCAAAAAGACTACAACCAAACATAAACATGTCCCGTTCCGGTTCAGGTTTCCGTTTCAATGGGATTTACGGAACGCCAAATAAAACGCAACAGCAACTGTATTTCGCTACGATACTTGATGATGTTAATACCGGAATTGTCCTTTAAACATGCGCTGATCACGTGAACGCACAACTTTTTTTTTTTATATGCCGATCCGCGGATCACTTGCGTCCCGAACCGTGAGGGTTGATCCGTACGGATCACGGGAAATCTGTGAACCGTTGCACCACTATTAAGCATGATAACCAGTTGGAATGTTCATTTTGGAGCAAAAAAGCGCAAATAGACACATTCTTAAGTTGGCTGTTTTCAGCCGATTCTACCAAAACACTATAAACTTGTTATTTTAAACCACTTAAAAGGCTAGAAGTAGCCCGACACCTCCTTGGTAGTATAATAAGGGCTTTAACATATAGAACAAGGCATTGATAACTTTGTAAGTGTACAGATTGTTTATTAAAAATGACATTTTATACACATAATACCATCAGTAGTTCAACCGTTGACGCCATCTCAGGAACGAATAATCGAATATTCTGACCCATCCCTAGCGTCTACAAGCGCTTTTTTGCTCTCAAACGAACATCCCAACTCGTTATCATATTAAACCTATCCCAGGTCCATTTTACACCGGATTTCTCCTTTAACAAGATGTTATTGGTGAGGTCTAGATGGAAAAGGAAAAGGGCCCGATTGTGCCAAAGGAGAGAAGGGAGGAAGAGAGAGACCGTGATGAATATTGGAGCACGCAAACGCCAGCGAGTCAAAGTGTATGTGAGACAGACATGTGTGAAAGCGTGTGACTGATTAGCAGACTGGGATCGCCGTCCCGCCAGATAAAACCAAAACCATTCCAGATCCACAGCATTATCTCGTCACACCCATGCGGTCATTTGACCCTGCTCACCAGCTGCAGGAAGGCGGCGATGCGGTACAGGCGCGCACGGCAGCGGAGGGCCCCGGCCTGAGGGCTGTTTGGGGTGGGGACTCCGGAGGGGGCCGCCCGGTGCCCCAGCACCAGCAGGGCGTCTGTGCTGTGGGTGACTGCGCTCTCGTACTCCCCCTTGGCTAATGACCTGCAGGCTTCTTCACATGACTTCTCCGCTCTCCTGTCCGCCATGACTCAGGGACAGAATGACTGCAACACAAAGCACAAAAGCAATTTTTAAATTATATGAAAAAAATGAAACTTAATTGTGATCCTATTAAATGTCGTTATGTATACGAAATCAAGATCAAACTTAAAACTCCTTCATATTTGATTCCCAACTTGCAATCATTGTATTGAAAAATGTAGCCATGTAAGGCAAGATTATGAATTAAAAATCATCCACCGAATCATAGTACCAAAGAACTCCAACTATATGAATAACTAACCCTAACCCTTTACAATACAATATTTGTGTGAATACATCCATGTGACATGCCCATGACCTGGGAACCACAGTGCTAGCTTAGCTAGTAGCAGCTAGCTGGGAAACTAAACTGACCTAGGAACACAGAGCCAACAAGGCCAGAAGCTGGTTGGGACACCAAACTGACCTAGGACCCCAGAGCCAACGAGGCCAGAAGCTGGCTCGGACGCCAAACTGACCTAGGACCACAGACCGAACAAGGCCAGAAGCTAGCTGGTGAAGTAGGGCTAGTAACCATGGTTTAAAGGCCGTGTTGCAAGGTTTATTTTCCAACGAATTTGTGAAATTTGCTTGTTGGTAATAAAGATTTAAACTTTTATTTATTGTATTTAATGTTGTTAGGTATCACAAAGCGGAATGTAATACGAAAAAGTAGGTACTATTTTAGCGGTTTGCTATTGATTCTCATTTCCCCCAGAATGCATTGCATGACGTCACGTTGGGGAGACACGGACCAAAGCCGCATTGAGACTAAGGCTGGGACAACGCGTCGACGTAATGGATGACGTTGACGCATAAAATACGTTGACGCGAAAAATGCGCGTCGATTCGAAAAACCCCCCCAAAAAAATGTAAAAATTTAAAAAATGGCGGCGCCGGAGCGTAGTAGCAACGCGAGGGGCTCCTCAGACTTTCATAAGTGCAAGGTGCCACGCACTCGTTCCTCTAAAGTATTGGAATTCTTTAATGTAATAGGAAACGATTCTGTGATATGTCGATATGTTAAATTCTGTTCAGGAAGCACGGACGGCCTTTGTGTTTTCAAGGCTTCAAGGTTTATTGAACGCTACCTCTGACTTTTAAGAATGCATTACTTTGCACTTATATTTTTGAATTTTAAGGCAAACATGTATTGCAATTAGGGGTGCAACGGGTCACAAAACTCACGGTTCGGAACGGGTCACGGTTTTTGAGTCACGGGATCAACAACAACAATAAAAATAACAAGACAAATGTGACTTTAAATAAAATCTTCAAATGTGTAAAAACAAAATAAAGTGAAAAATTAGGAAATAATCCTTCTTCCTTTAAGCATAGTCAATATTTTAAAAAAACATGGATAGTAAATAATCCCTAACCCTGGATTTACAATTCAGGATGTCTGCATTGCCTGGGGAGAGTTTAGAGTCTACACTCTACTAAGGCAATGCAGACATCCTCATCTTCTATTATATATAGTTAGTATATGCTACACGTGAACCTGCTAAGATGGCGCAATTTGATTGATTCACTATCTCGGGATATTGGTCAATATTCCATGATTGACATCACAAACTCGATATTGTTTTCATCACAAAATGTCCGCAAATAACAAATAAACCTTCGGTCTCGGGGGCTATTCCCCACTATTCACTTCGCCTTCGGCGAATAATTGTTGATTAATAGCCTAATCAAGTCTTTATTAATACCAAAACTACACAAATCATTGGGAATTCATTTAGGTGATTCGGCTCAGACAGTATAGCCTACAAGACCACACAGAACAAGGGAGACAACAAGTCTGACTGGACATACACAAAATACATTACATTAAAACTAGACACATTCATCGATAGATAGACAGAAAGAAAGATAATTAAATATGTTCCATTATTTGCCTTGCGGAGCCAGCCAATCCTGTGCACGTATGCAAATTAGCCATGTGCGCCTAACACAAGAAAGAAGTAATGTTGAGAAGTCATACAAAAAAGGGATAGCAAGCGAAAGCTAAACGAGACTGCGTCAATCACATACATTGACTGAATGTTGATAAAACCGATTGTTATGCATAAGATGAGTGTGTGCAACTGTGCCTGTGTCCTTTCCGGCTTTGGCATACTGCATGGTTATGAAGGCCTTGTGGTCAGTTGTGGTCTTAGTGAAGCCGCCTAGCCTTGGAGTTTGATAAGTTGGAGTGATTGTGTATGGGCGGGCGAGAGTGAGAGAGAGCACACCCACCGTGGTGATGTTTGGCTTGTTGTGGGCTGTCTGTCAGCATCCACCGGGTTGGACGATGTGCTTTGTGTATGTGTTCAATGTACATCTGTCTGGTCGTATTTGCGGTAGATTGATGGTTAAATAATGTCACACCACGATCGGTTATACTTGCAGGCACTCATTTGCAAGTGCACTGATGGCGTGTCCGATAGGCTAAGTTAGCCCATAGCTAGCATTATGCCTTCTATTTCTAGATCTTCTGATTAAGTTTACCGGTACTTACGACATAGTCGCTGTCACTAGATAGCCTATTAAGAAAGATATGAATTTCACTCGGTGCTATTCACTGACAGTAAAAATAAATAAAAGTGTCGTTATTGTATATCTGCTGTTCATTGAATAGCTCCAGCGCTCGTGGCTGGTTGCTAAATGATAGCAACTCTCCACTCATTCTCCTCTGACCATGCATTTAATTGGCTTTGACCGCCATCAGTTCTCAGCAATTCCCCATTCGCCCTCTCACGTCTGACAGGTTCGAAATTATACTGCTGAGGGCCATCATACATGTTATTTGTGGTTCTTGCCACCTCTTTGACGCCATACTTCTAGTACTAGACTGAGGCTACCTTCCACCACGTCTCCCCAACGTGGCGTCATCACCGAATGGCGTTAGAAAACACCCGTTACTGACAAAAACGACAAAATTGGACTTTAACACTATTTTGGAGACATTTTATAAATGATACACATATTGTGAGTGGTTTATGTAACCTTTAATCAAAACTTCCGGTTAACCTGCACGTAGGCCTTTAAGTCCACTGTGATGACTGAACCTCGACCCACTGCAATGAAAATGAGCCCTGTAATTTTGGCAAAATGGTCATGGTTGGGGTGGCAATGGTTGTGGTGTTGATGGTGGGGATGGAGGTGGTGGTGGCAGAGGCTTTGACTGTTGAGGGATGGAGTGCATTTTGCTGAGCCCTGCATGTGTACCAAGCAGCATGGGGGTTAAGGCCTGACTAATTTAGTCGGGGTGGGGTCGAGGGAGCTGTACCTTTTCCCGAGCAGTGGGGAGAATGGTGGTCTGAATGAACAACAAATACTGAGCATTGTTTGTTGGCCAAGATGTTGCCAGTCCCTTATTCAAACTGTCGAATCCTATCAACTCTCAATGTTGGTCAGTTCCCCGCCCCTCTCCCTCCCCTGAGCACACCCATGGGTAATGGTTTGTCGTCCCAGCTCGGAGCAGAATTTACTTAAGATTACTAATGACAAAAGAGGAAGAAAGGCAAAATAAGTGATCAAATCTGGTCACTCTGCAAACAACAGATTTTGATGGGTATTTTTGATAGAATAATTCGTTCTTTAATGAGAAATTTGGCAATTGTCCCGGCTGTACCATGTTCTAAGAAGAGACACTACCAAGAGAAATCAAAGCGACAGGTGTGTAAAAATGTGCACTGAAATAAGATACAGTAAATTGGGTTACCTTCTGAACTTCTCTTTGGGAATTGTTCAATGTCACCAAAAGCAATTACAGTAATTCAGAATCCCTTCAATCACTGTGGTTGTTGGAAGGCAATTAGACCCTGACAGTTTCAAAATAAATATCACTTAACCGCAATCAAAAAACACATGCTGTTCTTCCCGCAACAGGCGAAGCATAGGAAAATATATTTGTATTCAGTCCTACACTGTATAACTCTGACCTTGGGCCAGTGCTTCACAAGTATTTAATTAACCCATTTCCAGCCCACTACCCCTTGGGATGTCAGCTATTATCATTAGAAGGTTTTTTTAAACAATTACGTCTGTAATGTTTCTCTCGCATCCCCTCTAATGAACCATTTGCCATTGACTCACCAACATAAAGACATTGAAACACGGTTCACCGAAAAGCGATGGTATTAGAAACGGCTTAGGGAATCACTGTTTACATTGTCTAACTTATGACGATCAGGTGTGTTTTCGTAGTCCCATTGTGTCGGAAATATCTTCTAAAAGGGTGGACATTTTTGGGATATTTTTTAAATCCTAGGATATAATATACAGTTTTTAAGGCGAAGAAAAGATGAACGACGGAGGAACTATGTAACACTCCACCACGGGCTGCTCCAACAAAGTAGTGTTACAATCTTTTTTGTATTATTTAATGGATCATCTTACTACTATAATAGCAGGCCTGTTGCAGCAGTTGATCAAGTTACTCAAGTTACTCATGTGCGCATGTGCCAAGCAGCCTGCAGCTCACACACACACACAGCATGCGCAAACGCATACATACAGCAAGCATGCAGATACACACCGCACACACGCACAAACATACATGGAAACACACACACGCACACACCGTACGTCAAGACAAAGGCAGCAACACGCTAGCCGAGCTAAGACGTTATGTTTTTAAACATAACGGTTCCGCCATCGACACACGCGCAGGTAAGAACACACACGCACACACCACAGCGACACTCAGCCTTAAAAATAACGGCTCCGCCATCAACACACGTGCACGTTAGAACACACACGCACGCGCAAACACCGCAGCGACACTCGCCCAGGTAAGACATTATGTTTGTAAACATAACGTCTCCGCCGTCAACAAACTCTCCCAGGTAACTCGTTATAGACTGTAGAAATTGCGTTAAAGAAGGGAAGAGACAATTTCTCACCTCGACAAGCAACGGCGGGTCGTTCATTTTGTCATATAAAAACCGTTCAATTCAAACATCGCACTGACCGGCATATCAACACATAACTCACGTATCTTAAAGAGACAGTGTCCCTATAACGCAGAACGAAAAAATTTAATAACACAGTACGGTGAATTATGTCCACCATAAGACTACACTTTGTTGCTCAAACTTAATATTACTCGCCTCCTTGAGCCTCCCCAAATCTCTTGCGATATTGATATCCCCCCCCCCACCACACGGAGGGATATAGTTGTTTTATTTTTCTTGTTTTTGTGTGTACGCTATGCGTGACTGTAGGCTACTGCTCCCTGTCTTGGCCAGGACACTGGAAGAGATGTTTAATCTCAATGATGATTATTATTTTCAACCAACCTGTAGTAGTGGCCTTGCATTTTAAAATGTCAATACACTTTTCAGCCCTTAATAACAGTAAAAGCTATTTAATAATTGTTTTTTATGCCTAGTATACTACACTTTCCATTGAACATGAATTGACTAATTTTATAATGTAATCAAATGCTCACACACTAGCTTCTTTCAGACACACGTGTAAGTCCTGATATTCTCCTGATGGGCTGAATGTGCGAACAACATATCCTGACATTTGTACCCTGAAAATCTCCTGAATAATACTACCCCTGAGGTAGTATTTTCTCCGTAGGAAATGAAAATTAGCTTTTATGTGAATGTAGTAGGCCTAGTAGAAAGTCAGTATTCCTCACACCACTTCAGTGAGCGTGTTGATGATGCACGTTATGGAGTGACCCCCTAAATGATAATCAGCCTGTTGCCTTTTGTTCGCTGAATGGTTAAAAAAAAATTAAATGTGGGCACTGCTTTTAATAGTCATTTGTGGTGAACGAATGTTATAGTTGTAAAATTATAGGCACGATGTTATTATATGATACGCTCAGAAATTGGTTACATTATCGACTGGGGTTTCCACATTATTGCTATGGGTTTAATTACAACTTAAGGTTGAGCGAGCGCAACGCACGTGCGAAAACTCTAGTTTCAATAATAGGCCAAGACTGCATACATTCCAATTTCTTAGCGTGGGGGGTGAAGCATCAGCGGGAATCGAACCCCACACCCTGGCGGTGTTAATACCATGCTCAAGGAGGTATAGAAGGAGCTCGACGAATGAATGAATTGAATTCATTGTAACCCAATCATCGACAGAACCACCCATTTGGTATAGCGGTTCAGGACAGCGGTATGGAAAGTCCTCACACTAGCCCTAATTTAATTAAGTTGGAGAAAGAGCACGTCTCTGAAGCATGCAGATCTGAACAGCCGATCTTTCCGCCAGAAGCGGGTCTCCGAGTTAAGAAGCTAACGCGCTTTGTGTAGACTTATCTCGGCCGTTGCAGAATCTTGAGATAATTCCAGAATGACCCAAAGCACCGCTTTCCTTAACCAAATCTCTGTCCATCTAATCCCCTCCTGTGGGAAGTATGATACTTGCGAAGGTGATGATGATGATTCAAGCAAAGGGGGACACAGGGAGGGGGGCAAATATCTGAAAGGAGGAGGGAGAAGAATCGAGAAATCAGGATCATCTCAGCCTCTCGTATCCTCCATATTGAAATAGTTAATATATTTTATACAGATATATGTAATGATGCAGAATCTTGAGATAATTCAAGAATGACCTAAAGCACCGCTTTGGGTTATATGTACAGTATATATATGTATATACTGTGTGTGTGTATATATATATATACATACACAGGTAATCCTCGCTGTTAGATATGTGTAGAAACAGTGACAGATGTGCTAAATATGAGTAGATACTTTTCCTGAATAGCTCATATTAGTGTCCATGTGCAGATTAACAGGGTTTAGCCCTACTGTCAATCCCAGACTGTTTGTGTGTGCTTGCATTCTGACTGTGTGTGTTTGTGTGATCATGTGTGTGTGTTTGTGTGTGCATTAGCGTGTGTGTGTGTGTGTATGTGCATGTGGGTGTGGGTCCATGCATGCATGCGTGCGTGTGTACCCGTTTTTTACAGCATACTTGGGAATGTAAACTAAGGGTTGCCTTGCATCCGATTTATGGGAAAAAGCTGCTCACTGTTACATGGTTTTACATCATACTCATTATTCTACCATTGGTCAACAATGTTTCCACACGAATGTGATATGACTCGATTCTTCAGTGGTTTGGATTGGTAGAAAAGCAGAATTGTAGGTTGTGTATTTAATCTCTCTGGCGGACACATAGAAGAAGAGATGATGAAGATAATGATGTTTTTTCAACATTGCCTATCCATTCTCAGCAAGCTCCCAAACGCAAACCCCCTCTCGATGTATCTTTGCTGTCCCATTTTCTTGTCGAGATGCCATTGTCCTTCCACCTCCACCCCTTCCTGGATATGAACTATTGACACTCTAACCAGTATTTACATTTCTACCGTCCTCTACGCTAG
>OOFH01110296.1:0-11034 GCA_900323355.1 Merlangius merlangus
GCCAGTAAAACCTCGCCAGGACCCGGTCCCGGGTTTTGTCCATGCCCAAGTGGGCTCCCAGGAGGTGCGTGTGGGCCATATACAGCACCTTGCTGACATACGTCCGAGGGACCACTAATTGTTCGGTCACCGCCCCGTCCCTTTCCACCACCCGGTATAGCAGGGCCCCCCTGGTGCTAAAGTGTGGGTGTGGTAGGCAACTCACCGAATCCCGGGTCTGCCCGTCGTGGGCGAGGACATGGCTCCAGGCGTGTTTGAGGGCGTCGTCCTGCAGCTGGGCGGTAGCGAACTGGCCCGGCCGAGTGGTTCCTACCCCCCCCTCCGGTAGGAAGTCCGAAAGCCCGTGAGAGGGGAACTCTCGGCATCCTCGTGTGGACCGTCCAGGTCTGGCGCCGTCAGGGTATCCGATGTGTCGGGTCCGGACCGCGTGGCCCCGAAGCGCGCCCTCCCGATGGGGTTGGAGATCCCGGTGGCGAAGGTCCGTCCCCTTCTGGCCCGGTGTCCTCTGCCGATGACTCCCCCTGGGTCGCCGGTATCCGGATGGCCCCATACGCCGGTCGCACCTTCCTCCCCGCTCGGCGGGCAGGCTCTCTCCTTACCCGATTTTCCCGCTCCGGATCCCAGAGTCTGTGAAAAATCGGGCAATCCCTCCCGATAAGGAGGGATACCGGTAGGTGGGGTACGATCCCCGCCAGGGCTGTGAACACCCCGTAGGGGGTCCGGATGACCACATGGCATGACCCGTAGGTCCGGGTATCCCCGTGTACACAGGCCACCTCCATAGGTTCCCCACCCTTCCCCCCCGCTAGTTCGGGACGAAGGAGGGTCACCACACTACCCGTGTCCAGGAGGGCCTGTGTGTCCTGGGTCATAACCCGTGCTGGGATAGTCGTGGACCCGGCTACCCCCTGTGCCCAACAGGTGGCCAACATGCAGGGCCAGTGCGTTCCCTCGCCCGCATAGGCCGATGGCATCGACACGTCTCTGTCCCCGGGACAGTCTTGTGCCAAATGCCCCGGCTGACCGCAGGCGTAGCACCGCCTCGCCTCTCGACCCTCCCGGGACACGACCGGCGGCTCCGGAGGTGGTGTCCGCGACGCCGTTGTGGGAACCCTCCGGTCTCGTTGGTTCTCGGTCGGCCGCAGGTTGGTCCGGGGACTGGCGCTGAGTTGCTGGGCTACCTGCCAGTTCTCCAATTGCCGGATCAAGTCGTCGACCGTCTCGGGATGGTGGTGGGCCAGGATCCTCCGGGCGTCGGACGGCAGCTGGCGGACGGTGTTGTCAATGAGCACCTGGTCAGCCACCTCCTTACTAGCCGCCCATGCTGGGCGATCTGGGTCCGCACCGGACCGTGGACGTCGAATCGCCAGTCGTGGAACCGTTGGGCGCGGGCCGCGAGGTTGTGCCCATAGTAAGCCAGTATGGCCTGCTTGAGCGCGGAATACTGGTCGGCGTCCTCGGGTGGTAAATCCTGGCTCGCCTGTTGCGCGGGACCGGTGAGGAAGGGCGAGATGGGCCCACTCTCCCTCCGGGCGGTCCTCTCAAACACCTCCAGGTACGCCTCGACATCGTCGTCCGGTCCGAGTTTGGTGAGTCGGCTGGTCGGAGCGGCTGTCGGCGCGGCTGGCGGCGCGTCGCGAACGGCATGCTGCGTGAGACGGATCACCGCTTCGCGGAGCAGAGCGAGACTTTCCGCCGTCTCCCGCTGTAACGCGGCCGCCTGTGCCTGGAGCTGTTGTTGTCTCTGCACAACCGTGGGAGCGGTGGTGCCGTCGGGGTTCTGCATGCTGGATCGAGTGGGTACGTTACCGTGTGAGGTAGTGGCGTCGAGCTGCCCGCATCCTCCACCATATGTGGCAGCCCGGTTCACGAATGTTTCTGTCTCACACGGAATGCACCACACTCAGTTCGAGGGTAAGCCGAAGTCGGCGTTTATTCGGCGAAAGGGTACAGGATAAAGCAAATACTGTCACGGGTGGCCTCCGTGAGACTCTCCACTATCGACTGGATCTTTGCTGGTCCTTCTCGTTCCCCCCCGGTGTGCGTCCGCGATCGTCCTTTATGCCGTCTCTCCCCCCCTCCGGCCAGGTGCGTTGCATCCCGGTGATTACGCCGGGTGCCGACGCACGCTCTGCTGCCGACTGGTGGGTGAAGGTGGTACACCCCGTCGACCACTACCCCGCGGTTCCCCCGGGTGGGGAGCAGGTTGTCACAATATATATATATATATATACACACATACACATACACACACACACACACACAAACCTAATAGATAGGCTACCTAATATTGCGTTGGAGCGCGCAAGACTGGTAACCACAGCAACGCCGGTAAACAAACCACGTGAAGCCCAATCCCTACGAGAGCTCCTCGCGCTACGGCCATCCGGAGGCGCACAGAGCTTTTGGCCGTGATATTATATATTTATATATAATCGGGCAATTTTGGTTCGATTCGGCAAAATATCAGGCGATTTTGGCGAGACGCCTCAAACGAGCCTGATATTTTGCCGAATCGATCCAAAAAATTGCCCGATTATCTTTTTATCATCCCATCCCACTTTACATTTCAAAAACTAACGAACACTCCGTTCAAAAAAGTCAGGCGTTGCTGGAAAACGTCTTGCGTGCCTGCGCAGTCAAACTCAGTTACAGACAAAGCTGACAAATTATTTTTTATTGAATTTCTTCTTTGCATCCACTTTTTAAATACTAAGATAATATAAGATAATATAATATATATAATATAAGATAATATAAGAGGCAAAAAGGATTCAGAAATTTAGAAAATGAGAACTACGCGATCACAGCCGCTGAAAGTTGGCAAAAGACTGAAGGAATGAATTATGTAAAGTTGGTGGCAGTCTACAAGTTCTTGGTATCTGCAAAGCTAATGTTTATGGTGGAGTTTTCGAAATGGGCACCAGCAAAGAGGGTGGCAACCCGATCAGCGCTGAAAGAGTTTACACTATGAGAACTGGAGGTCTCAAACGCACTGGTAAAAAATGGGTGCTCGTACCACTGGTGGTCGGCTGGCGAAGAACTGACTACATCTTCGGATCTGGGGAACTCTGTGAAGCTGTGCCAACTTGATTGCTAATCAAGGCAGACATTTTTCTCAGGGTTTCTTCTGGTGTGGAAGCGTAGCTGTCTAAACTTTGCACGTTTCGGTGCCCGGTCAGCTGACAAATATCAGAGCGCTCGACGTTGCTTTGCAGGTTGTTGATCAACAAGCTTTGAGCTTGTTGATCAACGTTTTTCTGTTACTGTGGTCTCGGAACCTGTGTCCCTCGGCACTGCTCATATTTGAGACCATATTCTTTACGAGGCTGTTGATTTTTTTCTGGCCCATTCGTTGTTTCTTGAGAAAGAGTCCATTTTTGGTCGTGTAATTGATACCAAGCCAAAACGGAGAATCTTCACGGCACATTTCGCTGGGTCGGTGAGATATGTACTCTTCAAAGAGCATCACTGGACACTTTTCTGGATCGCCAGTCGCCCATATCTTCGGACTGAACATTCTCTGGTTTCCCATGACTTTGCAGAGTCTTTCCACCGACCTTTTGTTAGGAGAGCTGGCTATTTTGAAGTCTCCAAACTTCAGTTGGTGGTGCTCCTGACGGCCCCTAAAGCCGAAATGTTGACTAATGTTGAGAAAAACAATGTTAGTCAAGGCTTCACCGTTATGCTTTCCGAGGACTCCTTCTTCCATCACATCAGCTCTAAATGCCTCGGTTGCATTTGGCTTGTTGCCTTTACCCTCCTTTTTCAATGCTTTAATTTTGGCTTCAAGGGATTTTTTAGCTTGCTTGAATATCTCGTCGCGGATAATTGAGTAGCCGACATTTTTCTCCTGGAGGTGTCTGTCAAGTCCCCGTTGGATTGTTTTCAAGGAGGATGGCTCAAAATCTTCGCCTTTGCCCGTTCGTATTTCCCAATAGAAGTGCTGGAGAAGAGAACTGAGTTCTTCCTTCGGGATTCTTTCAATTGGTGAGGGTTTTCCACTTGACGTTTCTTTGTACCAGGAGTCCCAGGTGCGTACTGCAAAGTGTGTTGTTCTTGTTGTATTAAGACACTTAAGAGTGGCTCAGTAGAGTGCAATGCTTCTAAACTTTAAATCAAACGTGCAGGCAAAGTTCAATTTAATAAAGTAAAGTTCATTCATGGTGCGTGCTGCTTAAATGCGGGGCACAGCGGCAACTGACTAGAAGGCTCATTTTCTTAGAACGGTAATAAAAAAAAATGCTCCTGACTGCCCTTCCTATGTTTAACATGGTATGGATGATTTACCTCGCAACAGTAAAACTGAATTATGATTGGTTCTTTTTTATTTTCAAAGGCGGCAAAAGTGAGCTTTGGCCTTCTTTGACTCCCTTCACGGTGGCAAGCCCCAGACGTAACATAGTCAGAGTAATGTCGGTCAGCCTTGTGCCTTGCAAAGGCAGTTGGCAAAGTTTTTTCAACATTTTCATGTAATTATCCAGTAATCAACACACATTAGATAATTTTCGGCAAAAATATTTTTTAATAATAATTTCATCCTCACGTAAACTATTCTTTCGTGCTCTTTCCAAATAAAGTTTAGGCCTAGTTCGGCCTGCCACTGATATTTCAATCAAAAATACCTACTTTTTTTTGGAGCATCTTGGGGTGGCTCAGCCCCTCCAAAATAGGCCTTCCCTGGTGTGGATGATGATTTGATTTTTGTATCTTTTGGCCTGGTGGGGGTCCTCATTGGCCAATACATTTGCAAAATAAGAATGCAGTAAACTAAATTATGCAATAAAAAGAATGCAGCGTGATCCTTACACGATCCGGTTGCCATTGCTTACAGAGTCCCTCAAATAAATGCACTTTATTTAAGCCATTTTTTTTAAGTCTTGATATATCAATATTCTAGGGTAAACACTGCCATAGAGAGACACTCCTCCTTTTTCTAAAACTCCAAAAATTGATTTTTTGGAATCTCATAGTGTCCGAACACTATGTTTCAGCTGAAACAGTGCGTTCACTGGCTCTTTAATAAAAAGGGATAGTAACTGCTTTTCTGAAATCATGTAACCTTTCCTTTTACTTGGAATAGTCATATGTAAGAGAGCCTAAGTGATCAATCAAATAATTGGAAGAGAGAAATACCAGGGGATAGGCGGCTCAATCTAACAGCCAGCACAGGCATTATTGAGCTAATTGTCTTGATTAGCCAGGCAGCGAGTCAATGCCTAGTGTGCCATGATAAAAAGCAAAGGGCAGAGCATGTGAGTTCCAATTGATTGCTCTGTGTCTAGTTGACTGATATCTGGGGTTGAGGGCAGCAGGCTGGCTGGACACAGTGATGCAGATTAAGGGACAGGTGACCATTACGGACATGAGGTATGCATTCTGATGCATTCAATTGAAAGCCAATGCGACTATCCTCACTTTCATGTGTCCATTCCTCCCGCCCCCGGTTTTCCACTTTATTAAATTTGGTGTGTGTGTGTGTGTGTGTGTGTGGGGGGGGGGGGGAGGGGGGTGTGTGTGTGTGTGTGTGTATGCTGTATTTGTGGGGATAACTGGTACACAAACATGGCTAAGGCTGAATCAGCCTTAGCCATGTCTGTCAGTGAATGATGGCTGGCCTCTGTCCCCACTTACTCATTATTTTTTATTTCTTCTCCCTGCCCTCTTCCAAGAAAAAACATGCCAATCAACTCTCTTGGTTCCGTTGGCTAATGTTAGCTCAAGTAATGTGACCACCCTGTTTCTGTAGGCCATGGCTTAGCAAGCAGCATCCAATTAGATGGCTATACACCCTTCCTTATCTGATCGAGTTCTCATTTTCCCTTAATTATTTCCTTGAGTTCTAGGGCCCTATTTTACCGGTGTGAAACGCAAGGGGGAAGCGCGAAACGCGAAACGCAAGTAGCTTTGTAGGCGGATTTCTGGCACTGTTGCTATTATACCGGCTGATGAATTACTCTTGCGCCCGACTCAAATATAAAATGGGTTGGTCTGAATACCCGTAGGCAGTGGTGTGCCTGAATGCGTTCATTGAACGATAGTTCATGAACTCGTTCATATTTTGGGCGAACGTGAACTGAACGTACTGTATTACTGCCTGATGAACGTTACTATAAACTCGTTCATTCTGGTGTCTGTGAACGGCACTCTGTTTAACTTTGTTCAATAGGGGGGTTATTTGTTTATCAACACGGCGGATGTGCGCGTAGAACGCTGTGTTGTTTGACCGGTTGCCGTGGTTACCTCCCGGTGGTTAATTTGCAGTTACGGTGTTGTCAACTTACTGCTACATTAAACTGTAATCAGAAAACGCGGTTATATGCTATAGACCCTATAGTATCTGTGGTATAAAGGCTGGGACGAATTACAAATTCTAAATATGTACACTTTATGTTGAAAGTATAGACCGCGATATATAGTCGCGATTCCCATTGAAACAAATGGCACAGTGATTATTCTACAAAACGAGAGCTGGTAAATTGTGAAGAATGAATTAAACTGTAATCAGACAAAGTGGTTATATGCTAGACCTAGAGTATCTGTGGTATAAAGGCTGAGACGAATTTCAAATTATAAGTACAATCCACAACGTTAGTTCTCTGGCTCATAGATCAGCGGACTAGAATACCTCCTAGAATCATTGCTTGTTGGCCAGAAACAGAAAGGGGGGCTGTTTACGTTTGGTCGCAGTCTTTTTTACTCTGTGCTCTGTCTCAACAGTAGGGCTAGAACCGAGATGATACCAAACGTGAACACCCCCCCTTTCCGTTTCCGGCCAACGAGCAATGAGTCTTCCAACAGAAATCAATGGGATTTACAAAATGCTAAAGTGTGCAATAAAACACGATAGAAACTGTATTTCGCTACGATACTTGATTCAACCACTCTATTTCATCCTAGAAAAAACACATGGGGGCTCAATGTTCAAAATACCGGAAAAAAATAATAGCTCACCGCAACATATTGAAAAAAAGAACAATGAACTAGTTCATTTTTTTGAACTGTGAACTTAGTTCAAATTTTTGAATAATAAACGTACTAGTTCATTTTAAAATTTGTGAACTGAACTTTGAACTAGTTCACGTAGAAAGTGAACTTACCCAACAATGCCCGTATGTGTGTTTTGGGAGTAACATGTGTAGCAGCCTAGAAAACCTAGTCGAGCGTGGTGCTCTTCAATGCAGCCCGAGATTGGTCCAGTCCCCTAATTAAAGTTAGGGTAGTTGATTTTGGAGAAAACAGCTGTTGAGATTCCGTTGCGTGTTCTCTGGTCCCTCCCTGCCACGCTACCTGCTGTAGCTCCTCCCTCCGAACGTCAGTTATGCGCGTTCATGTGAATTCAGTTACATTGATAGGAAGACGAAACGCCATGTCCGATTCCGAAGTAATTAAAAAGGGCTGATAACTGCATATATAGTTGATGGTATCCAGGGAATGGGGAATTTATGGGCAATGCTACTCAGTTGTTGTCCGCCGTAGTAGTGCAAAACTGTCGGACTGCTCGGCTCGTGAATGCTCACGCAGGGATGCACGAACGTCGGTGCCAAGGTGACGGACAGTCCCACAGCCAATAAGAACGGAGAATCTGAGCCTCGCTCTGATTGGTCAAATTGTACATGAGCGGTGGCAATTTTTTCGGGGGCACACAGAGGCAGGGGAGAGCAAAGTGATGAGCAGATATCCTCAGAGCACTTCGCCTACATAAAGCTGACAGGCTATTATGACATTTTTGCCAAATATTTCAGTAAAAAAATCGCCTACCCCAGCTTTAAGGCCATTATTTAAAGTGTAATTCCGGCATAATTTGAACCCAGGGTCATTGTTTTGGCATGAAAATCCATCAGATAAGCCCTCCAGATCCCTTTTTCATTGAATATCGAGTATTAGAGTTTGCCCGGCGCAATGTTCGGTGTCCATGTTATTGGATTGGGGCATTGAGCTTTGCTTCCAAATCGGCATTTTTGAACCACTAATCTCATCTCATCTCATCTTCCTCCGCTTATCCGGGGTCGGGTCGCAGGGGCAGCAGCTCAAGCAGGGGACCCCAGACTTCCCTTTCCTGAGCCACATTGACCAGCTCTGACGGGGGGATCCCGAGGCGTTCCCAGGCGAGTGTTGAGATATAATCTCTCCACCTAGTCCTGGGTCTTCCCCGAGGTCTCCTCCCCACTGGTCATGGGGACATTAGAGCAGCGGCTCTAATCCGAGCTCCTCACAGATGACTGAACTTCTCACCCTATCCCTAAGGGAGAAGCCAGCTACCCTCCTGAGGAAACTCATCTCGGCCGCTTGTACCCGTGATCTCGTCCTTTCGGTCATCACCCATCCCTCATGACCATAGGTGAGTATTGTAATGATATGAGCATATCATGTTTGTTTGCTTGATTACTATGGCCTGTGTTGATCAGCACATCGATTGACTAGTAATGCCTAGCCAGACGCGGAGCATGCGCAAGACGATGGTTGAGCAGATTCATGTCGGAAAAGCCCGCGAGTACACATGTGCCTCTCCTGCAACTTCAGATCCTACCAGTAAAGAACGTCTACTCTTTCAATAACTTGTCTTCATTGAATGAACCCGAAAATGCAAAGTAATACATGGTGTCAGAACTGGCTTGGAAGAGAAGAGAACGTTAAAAAGAATTAGAACTATAAAAAAGAACTATACAATCCACGGAGACACAGGAATGCGAGGAATGTAAGCTGATGCAATAAACCGGCTGAAAAAGACGACATCGTTACTAACCTTTGAGAACTGTAAACAAAGCAAGAATGGAAGCTTTACATCCACCAGCAGCTCTTCAGCTAACAGGTAACGTGGCTGAAAACTGGAAAAGATTCAAACAGCATTTTGAACTGTATCTAGCTGCAATTGGAGCGGATGAAAAGAGTGCTAAAATGAAAGCAGCAGTTTTCTTGCATGTCGTGGGAGATGAAGCACTAGAAGTGTACAATAACTTCACTTTTGCTACCGAGGCAGATTAAATGAACCTACCCAAAATAATGGAAAAGTTTGAGGCTTATTGCATTCCAAAACGCAATGTGACGTTTGAAAGGCACAGATTCTTCACATGTGTGCAGAAAACTGGAGAAAACATTGATCAGTATGTAAATGAGCTGAGAAACAGAGGCAAGACATGTGAGTTCGGTGGATTGACAGAATCACTGATAAAAGACAGGATTGTGTGTGGCATCACAGATAATGGTCTGAGAGAGAGACTGCTCAGAGAGTCAGATCTGGACCTGGAGAAAGCCTTAGCATTGTGTAGAGCTGCAGAGACAGTGAAATCTCAGGCTAAAGAGCTGTTAAGTGACACTAGTTGCAACGTGGATGCAGTGAAAAAAGACACACACAGATTCCACAAGAATAAGACCTTTGATGTGAAAAAAGGGGCAGGACAACCATACAAAAATAAAATGGCCAATCAGAAATCTTGTACTAGATGTGGTACACAACATCCACCTAAGCAGTGTCCTGCATATGGGAAAAAGTGCAATAACTGTAATAAAGACAACCATTATGCCCGTTGCTGCAAGAACCAAGCCCAGAAAGGCAAGGTAGATGCAGTCGATGATGATGATGAAGTAGAAGAGTTCTACGTGGATGCTGTAAATGATGATGATAAAGGAGAAAATGATTGGATCACTACACTGAAAGTGAATGACATACATCTACCATTCAAATTGGATACTGGAGCAAATGTGAATGTCATGTCAGAGACTGATTTCATGAAAATAAGACCCAGACCAAAAATACATAGAGCAAACATGAAAGTGACAGCCTATGCAGGTGCAGATATACCAAAGAAAGGAAAATGCATTGTCAATGTGACACACAAAGACAAAGTGCACAAACTATCGTTTATCATAGTACCCAGGGATGTGCAGGCCATATTAGGATTGTCAGCCTGTGAAAGACTACACCTGGTGAAGAGAGTCTTTGTCGTGGACAGGAAAAAAGAGACTGTATATGATGAACTCATGGAGGAGTACAAAGACCTGTTTCAGGGTCTAGGCTGCCTGCCAGGAGAACACACTGTCAGAGTTGACAAAAGTGTGCCACCAGTCATACATCCATGCAGAAAAGTCCCATTTGCACTGCAAAAGCAACTGAAAGCAGAATTGGACAAGATGGAGAGCCTGAACGTGATTCAGAAGATAGATGAGCCGACTGAGTGGGTGAGTTCCCTCGTTGTAGTGGACAAAAAGAATGGAAAACTCAGAATATGCCTGGATCCAAGAGACCTAAACAGAGCTATTAAGAGAGAACACTTCAAGCTTCCTACCCGTGAAGACATCATGGCACAGTTTGCAAATGCAAAGTATTTTAGCAAGCTAGATGCGTCTTCAGGATTTTGGCAGATGAAGCTGGACGAGCCAAGTTCAAAACTATGCACATTCAACAGCCCATTTGGCAGATATAGATTTCTAAGACTACCATTTGGCATTGCTTCAGCTCCTGAAGTGTATCACAAAACAATCAACATGATCTATGAGCATGTAGAAGGAGTTGATACCTCAATGGATGACATCATAATATGGGGTGCCACCAGAGCTGAGCATGATGGAAGATTGAAAGCCGTGCTAGAAGCAACAAAGAAAGCAAACCTGAGGCTGAATAAAGAGAAATGTCAGCTGGGTGTGACAGAGTTAACATTCGTGGGAGACATTCTCAGCAGTGAAGGTGTCAGACCAGACCCACGAAAAGTGTCTGCTATCGAAAACATGCCAAGGCCACAATGCAAAAAAGATGTGCAAAGATTTAATGGGATGATCACATTCATGGGAAAATTCATACCCAACCTGTCAGAAAAAATGGCCCCACTGAGACAACTAACTGAAAAGAACATAGAATGGCAGTGGAATCATGAGCATGAAAAGTCATGGACTGAACTGAAGAAGCTGCTCACAGAGGAACCGGTCCTGAGATTCTATGACCCAGACAAACCTATCAAAATATCATCTGATGCATCACAGAGTGGGCTTGGTGCAGTACTACTGCAAAAATGTGAGGAATGGCAACCTGTAGCATAT
>OOFH01110414.1:0-11413 GCA_900323355.1 Merlangius merlangus
GTTTAATTTAGATGGAGGCATCCATTAACTGTGAGCCTGTGCTGTGCGGGCAGTGACACACTTCGCATGCAGCATCTGTCCTGTTCCGGGCCGAGGGGCCTCATCTTCATATCACATTCAATGTTTTATATTTCATTTTTCCTCAGGACACAAATAAGATGGGAGATTCATGGAGGAGAGAGGGAGAGTGAGAGAGAGTCTGTAGAGATGCTGTAGAGAGAGAGAGAGAGAGAGAGGGAGAGAATGAGAGTAAAGAGAGGGAGTGTAAAGAGAGGGAGAGAGAGCGAGAGAGGAAATAGAGACTTAAATGGAGAAAATAATAGAAAAGGACGAATAAACTGAAAAGGAGAGAAAAGGAGAGAGGAAACGGGAGAGGGACTCATAAATCACACCCAGTCGTCGTCACGAGCAGAGGAGAGCGTGAGTAAGGAAGGGGGGGAGGTATGGGGAGAGAAACACAGGGAGGGAGAAAAAGGATGTGACATGACGAGAAAAGAAGAGACTTTCGAACTACTTGGAACTGAAATTGTTTTTATCGGTGTGTGTGTGTGTGTGTGTGTGTGTGCGTGCGTGTGTGTGTGTGCGTGCGTGTGTGTGTGTGCGCCCACTGCCCACGCATGATGTTGTGAGTGTGTACGTTTACATACTGGCTTACAGAGACGTCGTGTTTTTTTGTGCCAATAAAAATATGCTAGGACGCTCGTTCTTACAATACAAAGGCACTTTATTTTTAGCGCCTGCTTATCCAGCGTGTGAGGTGTGATTTCACAGGAAACAGAATGTGATTATTATTACGACCATTAGAAAACAGAGGGAGTCAACACTAATTCCTGGTAACTAACAGATTGAACCACTGCCTCGCTATACAGTGTTAGCTCACTCAGTTTCAATTACCTGAGTCCAAATCAGTGATCACCGCAAAAAAGAGAACATCAACTGATAAAGGAAAGACAACATTAGATAATGTTATTGTGATTAATCATTTAAAAGACTTTCTCTGTGATGAAGGGCAGAGTGTAGCTGTGTTAAAGGACTAACAGACTGTAACTGTGTTAAAGGACAGGCCGTTACCGTGAAAAAGGACCAACTGTTACTGTGACATAACTCTTACAGACTGTAGCTGTGATAAAATACCAACTGTAGCTGTGATACAACCCTAACAGACTGTAGCTGTGTTAAAGGACTAACAGACTGTAGCTGTGATAGAGGACCGGCTGTAGCTGTGATAGAGGACCGGCTGTAGCTGTGATAGAGGACCGGCTGTAGCTGTGATAGAGGACCGGCTGTAGCTGTGATCTCTCCGTGTCTCTCTCTCCCGCAGCACGCTGACCATCTACGGCATCAGCCAGGACGACGACGCCATCTACCAGTGCATCGCCGAGAACAGCGCCGGCTCCACGCAAGCCAGCGCCCGCCTCACCGTGCTGTGGGCCGACGGGCTCCCCGGGGCCCCCACACAGGTGCGGGCCCAGGCCTTGTCGCCCGGCGCCATCCAGGTGTCCTGGAAGGAGCCGGAGCAGAACACACAGGACATCATCGGCTACGTGCTGCACATCCGGCGGTCATCAGGTCAGGACTACACACACGCATGTGCAAGCACATGCACACACATGTTCATAGCACGCACATACACACATATGTGCATAGCACACTCACACACACACACACACACACACACACACACACACACACACACACACACACACACACACACACACACACACACACACACGTGCATAGCACACACATACACAAACATGTGCATAGCACACACACAAACACACACACGCATATGTTCACACACGCACGTATATGTCCACACACACACACACACACACACACACATACACACACACATGTGCACATCACACACATGTGCTTATCACACACACCCACACTGAAACACACATAAGCACACACATGCATATATCACCCACACACACACACACACACACACACACATACCTGTTTTTGCTACCTGGTGGGGACACATGACAAATTGTAGCCTGGTGGGAACCACCCTTTCTGAGTGGTCTACATACAAGGCAGAAACTGATCCACACACCATGTGCAGCTGTTATAACAGCCATCACTTGAAAACTTCAGTATAACCCTCAGAAGACTGACCTGACATTTGACCAACTGCTGGGGACCCCGTCAGGTAGAACACCCTCGGGGGGACCTGTGACGTAATGTTTTCATATGCTAATTTGTATTAGCATATGACACACACATACGACTGTGTGTGTTTCAAAGGTTACCAATGGGGACCTCACCTCAAAATCTTTAAATAAACAAATTCATATACATGTCAGCAGGTGTTTGTGCCTGCCGCTATAATAATGCATTGCAACATTCAAATTAATCATTTGACAAAATAAGTTCTTACTCAACTTTATTCCTCATAGCTGTTAGAACATAGAACATAGAACATACACAGAAGTGTAACAGCCAACATTTGAGTTAAGCCACAATGAAACTCATTGAAATGGGTGCTTGCTTGAATGCAATCACAACAGAAACGATTTAACAGACTTCAAGAACTCCAAGCACTTTAAATAGTCATTCAATTACATTCATTTTCTTTTAACAAAGTCCCTCTGGTATGCTGTTATTCGGTTCTTGACGAAAAACTTCACTGTTTCCCAGGTTCTATGGTTGAGAACTAAAGGAGCTGACCTGATGCAGTCTTCACATTGTCTTTTCCCTGGTACCCTGCCAGATGTGATGCAATCTAAGAGTTTGTCCTCAACCGCCTTCACCTCTTCTTCTGTCCACTTTCTTTTTGCCACTGTTGACACACATAAAATCACAACATTTAGTTTTAAAATGGTAATTTTTCTCATCGTTTAAACATTTTGAGTATATGCTATACAAGCAATTGATGCAAGAGCAGGGTTTTTCAAACTTCTCGGGCCTAGGGCCCAGTCATGTCAGAATTTAGGGTCACAGGGCCAACCTGGACATCGTCGCACTCTCGTCAAACCCCCACCCCCCATTGAAAATATAAAACAATTTGATATAGCCTATACAGTATGTAAAAGAATCATACATACTATTTGGCAGATTCTGTGGGAAGAACCCAACCAATTCAGTAAACCATAAAGGTCATTACCTTAGTTTAGACTTTCATGCCTTTTAGATCTTTAGCCTAAAACATATATTTGTCTTTTCTTTGCCCTGCGGACCAGTGTGCACCTCGTTGCAGACCGGCGCCGTTCCCCGGCCCATAGTTTGAGAAACACTGTGCTTGAGCATTGTCTGTTATAGTTAAGCTGGCCTGCATTTAATACCAAGCTAAGAAACCACCATAACTCTGGAGACCTACAATTTCAGGTGCGTGATTACAGATGCAGACACTGTGGGACTTAGTGAAAATGTCTTTCAGATTATGTTTGTCAGATTCAGCACCTGTTTATCAAAGTGCAAAGGTAAGTTAGCATTGTATGACAAAGAATATGTTAACTTTAGATAAATTCATAGTTTTCTTAGTTTTAGGCATCAGAAAACATCACATAAACATTTGGCCAAAATTCTACTAAAAGATCTTTCAGTTCATTACTATAGCAACACAGGCAAGTTCTCAGTTCAGCGATTTTCACTCTTTACCTGACTTTGAAGGCATCTTTCTTCCTTTTGTAGACATCTGGGCATTTGGAAGTTCCTCTGGAAATCAAATCAAAAGAAACACTTCATGATTTTTGGCACACCATACACAAAACATAAATATAAAAAAATAAAAGCATTCAACACGTAGCAACAGTAGCCTATTGATACCGCACAAAGGTTGCACAGTAAGACCTTGATAAAATTAAACAAGAAAGATAAAATGTAATGTTGTAAATGTTGTAATATTGTTTTAGTCAACTCAACAGAGGAACAATATGAGGGAGATTTAATGCAATCAAGCTTTCAATGATGAAGCAGGCAAGTTCGTCCTCAAGCCACTACATTACCTGTAGACGTTGAAGGGGATTGGCTTCGCTTCTTTGGCTGGTGCCTTTCACTCACCCTTGAAGACTGGCAGTCAACTAAACAGAGGAATAATACGAGGGAGATTTAATGCAATTAAGCTTTCAATGATGAAGCAGGCAAGTTCATCCTCAAGCCACTACATTACCTGTAGAATTTGAAGGGGATTGGCTTTGCTTCTTTGGCTGTTGCCTTTCATTCACCCTTGACGACTGGCTGTTAACCAAACATTCCTCTGAAAGACATACATAAACAATGGTATACTTGTAAGTCTGCAGGAACAAGACAGTTTCAATTGGGCCTAGAATTGCAATGTGTGAATTTTCATCATACCACAGATTACCTTACCTTTAGATGTTGAAGGAGACTGGTGTCGCTTCCTTGGCTGTGGCGCCTCATTCTCACTCTCTTCATCGTCACTTTCAGACACGTTACTGCCTAAATCCACCTTCTCTGCAATGTGGAGAAAAATGCATGCTTTACTTGTAGCTGTACTAAACAGCTGTGAATAGTGTACAATAACAACTGCAATGTCTTGTGTCTTACCATTAGGCTCAAGATTGATCTCGTCAAGATTTTTACCCTTGAATTCTGCAACTCTTCCCTGTTCCAGGGCTAACAGCACCTTGCTGATTTTGGCTAGCTGCAGCGTCCCTTCAGGCAGCCTGTAAAACTGTCTATGTACTCTGATGTCATGTCCCATGAAATCAGCTAACTGGTCCATCTCAGTGTCCTTTAGATTAAGAACTTTTGAGACGGTAGCCACATGTTTACGCAGCTTTGTGCATGACAGAGCCTTTGGAAATTTGGCCCCACACTCCTGGGCAACTTTCCTGATGCAGGATGTGCCGTGGAAGTAGGATTTCTCAGTCATGGGCGTTGCAAAAAAGAAAATGTTTTCATCCAGTACACCACATGTTTGACGAGTATTTACAAGGAGCTCCATGGAATCCAGCATGCCTGGAGTAAGGAGTATTGGGACCTTTCTGTCTCGCTTGCCCCTGACCTCAATCCGTTGAAAATGCTGACAGAGCTTTTTCTCAACTTCCGATAAGGCATCAGCGACATCGGAATGAACGACTGAATTGTTTCGAAGAAGATAGGTGTTCAACTTCAATTTTGAAACTTCTCCAGGCCTCCGGCGATTGAAAAGGATCAGATCACATAATGTCGCTTTGGCAAGCTGTGACCAGTTCTTTTGATTTTTTTCTGATTTTATTTTTTCTTGATAGAGTTTAGTATTGTTGTTCAGATGCACATGCATTTTTTTGACATCCTCTGTAAAAGGGAGAAGTTCTGGGCAGTTCCACTTTGCTTCCCTAAGTGTTTTCAGGGCTGATGCTGACACACATTCATTCCATTTAGTGGTGTACATTTCCTTGAACCGTTTCACATTTTTGATGTTGTCTTCCTCTCCTGCCATCATTGCCTCACATTCAGCAATATCAGCCATTCTCTTGAGGGTGTGGCCCAGTTTCAATGCCAAAGAGGGGACTTTGTAGACCTCTTCGTCTTCTTGGAATCCTGCTGTATCTTTAACAGCCTGAATTACATGACAGAAGTTTGAGGGCGTGAAAAAGTCTTTGATTCCATGAAGCGGCCCCGTTTTCTTTGCACTTAGCAACAGCCTTCCAGCCTCACGCATTTTAGTTCTGATATATTCATGCTTAGTTTTGTCACTGCCCATTTTGTTGCATAAATGTTCTCCAAATTTGATGATGCATACATCACTTTTAACTGCCTGTGTTATTTCGTCTTGCTTCATGTCACTTATGAGCTTCCATAGCTTCTTACTTACACCTTCAGGGACGGGCTGTGCATAGGCGCAGAGTGCTTGAACTTGAGATCTGCCTGGCTTTGTGGGCTGGCACTTCTTGGCCAAATTACACCTTTGCATATGCCTCCAAAGAGACTTTCGTCGAAACAGCCCATGGCAATGTAAACAATGCATGTAGTCCTTCACGTCCACATGCTTGGCAGTTGTTTGTTGACGTGGCACCAATTCACCTTTGCCTGCCTTCAGAACCTCTATGTTGTGCTCACGGTTCCCTTTATTCCTCAAAAGATCAAGAATAACCTTTCTTTCTTTAGACCCCTTACGAAAAGAAAGTGCTCTTGCTACCTCAAGCTCATCCTTATGCACTTGGGCCAAGTGCCTTGCCATTTTGCTGAATGGTTTGTGGCAGGAAAAGCAATACTGCTTTTTGTTATACACCCTTTGGCCATATGCAGTCTTCTTCAACTTCATTACAGAAACATCACTGTTGTCATCATTTACTGGCTGAGTTGATGTCTCCTTATCTTCGGGAGGGGAAGACTGTTGGGCTGCAATCATGGAAGATGAATTATCATCGCTGCTGTCTAAGGTCACATTGGGAGATGAGAGACGGGTCGATGACAGACGTCTGCTTTTCCCCTCTTGAGATTCTTCTGAACAGTCTGATTCTTCTGAATCTGGCACAAAATCATTGTCGCTGTTTTCAATGCTGCTAACTTCTGCTGCAAAGCTGTCATCTGAAGCTGAACTGATCTGTAATGATTGTCTGGTTAGCTGTAAATAAAAAAACTGGCTTCAGTTTAAAAACATAAAAGTTGATATATGTAGGGTTCAGTTTAAGTTCCTAAACATCCAAACAAGCCTACAGAAAATGTACAATGAAACACATTGTGCAGCATCACCTGTTAAAGACCTGCTGTTTAAATGGTTTTAACCATAGCAAGATACAAAGAACAATACAGTTAAACAAATTACCTGAGAGGGAGAGGGACAGAGAGACAGAGAGAGGGACAGAGGGAGAGCAGAGATATAGAGAGGGACAGAGGTAGAGAGAGAGAGAGGAGAGAGAGGGACAGAGGGAGAGCGATGGAGAGGGAGGGAGAAAGGGAGAGAGAGAGAGAGAAGGAGTGAGAGAGGGAGAGAGGAGAGAGACAGAGAGAGGAAGAGATAGAGAAGGGGAGAGGGAGAGTGACACTTACAAATACACTCTCAGTCCTCTCTAGCTCTGAAACTTCTTGGGCTCCTGAGGGTGCAGAAGAAACGGGCAATTCCAGAATGATGGTATCCGCATCACTGTCTGTGTCCTGGAAAGAGACGACCAATATCAAGTACTTTTTTTCAACCAGCCTGTTCCAATTGTGACTACATACCCTCTTAAAATTAATTAATTTACCATCATCATTCTCAACGTGCAAGGAAATTGAATTTGAAATATTACTACTTGTGTTAAGCTAATTGCTTTAACAAACTGACATCAATTAACATAATTAATAAAGAGTAAAAGTAGTTTGAAAAAAGGCAAGAAAATCATTCACAAATAAACATAAGAATTCAGATCTGAACGCACATTAACAAAGGCGTTTTCATCATGGGGAGGTGGGGCTTCAGCATCTTGGTCCTGCGGAGGTGTCATGGTGTCAAACCTTGATTGCTTTGGACATTCCTTTGCCTGAAATACATTTGAAACGTAAATGTAGTTATACAAATCCTTTATATTCACTTAACTCTGCATGCTACACAAGTGTTAAGTACATGAAATACATAGTTCTGCTTTAACAAATGTGTAATGCATGAAATATTAGATTTAATATGGATATTTACCTTGTCTGTTTTTTATATATATTAATTTAATCCACCAGATTTTGTGAATGTTTCTTAACAAGCTACTGAAATGAAAGCATGCCATGAAACTGCCTAATGTGCATCACCTTCAGTCGTGAATGTCTCCTGAGTCCTTCAATGTGACATTTAAGCCTTTCTTTGGCCTCCTTGCTTAGGCCTCCAGTCATCATGCGTTTATTTGGTCTATTGAAAATGTAAAGAAAAATTAACGATTGTATGTAGGCTACACATAAAGACAACATGACAGACAGTAATCGTGTTTTAACTACAAGGGAGCAATGTCGCAACGCAGATGACCCATCCAAATTGAAAGCGATTCATAGCACGTCGCCAGAACGAGCCTGCCAGATGGGTAGCCTGCCTGAGCACTCTCGCCGTCGCTCCTCACCTGCTCCCCATGTGCTTTGAGCCACCTTAAGCTAGCATTTTCATTGAAAGCATGTGTGCTGTCGTGTCAATGGTCAATACATTCAAAATAAATCTCTCATAGTTAACTATTAGCTATTCGTGAAAACATCCAAGTCCAATTTAAACGAAATCATGAAATATTGTAGCTAGTCCTGACTAATTACAGCAGAAACCAAAATGCTGGCTAGTTGACATTAAGGCCTACCTAAAAGTAGCCTTCTTTGTCACCTAAATCTACCTGAAGTAGAAGGAACATGCATAATCTTCATAATTTACATTTGACAATAATGTAATAAATGAAGTATTACTTTATTTTCAAATTTCTTGAGAGAAACTGTCCCACCTAATATTAATATTAATTAATAGCCTACTGCATTATTATATATTAATATGTATTAATATCGCGTTAATACTGCATCTTGCAACACATGCTCCTCCACCCTCTCATAACCCTCTCAACAGGATGCCTTAAATGAGCAAAGAGTCCATTTGGATGTATATGTAGCTAACTCGGTACGGCCACACCAAACGCGTTACTCGCGTTAGGGGCGTCGAAAAACGGCATTTTTGCATAGGGAACCATTGGTTTAGGAGCGTAGACGCGTTACACGCGTTAAAGCGGCGCGTTAGGGGCGTTAGACACGGCAGACGCACGTAATGACGCACGTAAACGCACCAGCGCGCCGAGTTCAAAAAATTGAACTTTTAACGTGAGTAACGCGTGACGCTTGCACAGAAGCACATGGCGGACATCTTACTCTTTATTCTGGGTGGAAATGGTACATAGTTACGCCATTAAAAGTGTTTATGTAAATATTTTTAGCGAGAAATGTGCATTTTACTTTCATAATGTTCGCTCTGTGAATGTGTAGGATGTTTGGTTTAACAGTTATGACGAAGAGGGAACGCTCCATTCACTTGCATGGGCAGAGTCTTGGGTTGCTAAGCAACCTCAACGTCTTTGGCGGACTATTTCTCTGCTGATCAACACTACGAAGGCAGGAAACACACCAGACATACCATGTGAAGTTATTTAACCCGATTATTGTTATTTATATCCGAGATTATTTAATCTAACCCGATCTAATCTCTATCATGCACCCAAACACGGCGGCGTTTGGGTTTCCTACCTCGGACTCCTAAATACAGCGCAGCGATGGTGGCTGCTTAGGCGCGTTGAACCATTTTTGTGACCCACAATGATCAAGCGGCGAGTTAGTAACACGTTTGGTGTGGCCTTTTTTTGTGGCCTTTCTGGTATGGCCTACCTTTAGGGTTCCATTCCATTTTAGTAGGCTACTCCAAACTCCGTGACCACGCAGATGCTTTGACGGAGTCGTGCTTTTTTGGCCGTTATTACATTATTGGCCGTTATAACGTTATTGGTTGCTACAGGGACTCATCTCATTCTATAAATGAATATAAATCAAATAAATGCAAATGCATGAAATAAAGACCTTCACACTCGAGGTCACTCTCTGCTCCCCCTAGTCAGACATGGTTTTTTTTTTTCCATTTCGGCCTCAGACGCGACGTGGTCCCGCTGCCCTTGAGGGTCCACCAGACCTCCACACTCGGGGTTTCCTTACCCTATTAACTACGGTAAGCAGTGAGTGGCCCCGAGTGTGGAGGTCTGGTGGACCCTCCAGGGCAGCGGGACCACGTAGTGTAGGACTAGGGCTTAGTCCGAGCAGGTGAACCCTTTCGGCCTCACACACCACGTTGTCCCGCTGCCCGTGACGTTGTGCTGCTGCACTCAAACGCGAGGATGACATATCATATATATATGCATTTATATATATATATATGTATTTAGGCTAAAAATAGGTTCGGCGCTTGTCGCGGTATGGACATATAAATAAATAGATGCCAATCTTACCTTATTTCTTCCATCATTCCTCCATTACACGAAGTCACACGTGTGCTGGCTCCATCGAAATGGCTGTATGTCAGTTCTGCTCTTCAATTTATCTTAAGTTTTTTCTAAACTAAAATGCCGGCCACACTGTGTGACGTTACTCTCACATTTCCGTTAAAATATCTCCACTATGAGGATTTCACCAATATTATATATTCAATAATAATAATAATAATAATAATAATAATAATAATAACAATAATAATTTCAGTGAGAAACATGTTGTATAGTGTAATTTAAATTTGTGTGGTGGGGACCTGGTATGTCAGGTGCACACACAGTTCTTACATTTTTCTAAACTAAAATGCCGGCCACACTTTGTGACGTTACTCTCACATTTCCGTTAAAATATCTCCACTATGAGGATTTCACCAATATAATATATTCAATAATAATAATAATAATAATAATAACAATAATAATAATAACAATAATAATTTCAGTGAGAAACATGTTGTATCGTGTAATTTAAATTTGTGCGGTGGGGACCTGGTATGTCAGGTGCACACACAGTTCTTAAAACTTCCAGTAAGTTCATCAGGCCTTGGATGATCTCTTGGAGGTGGGGGAGGGGTTGGTGTGGTGGGGACCTGGTATGTCAGGTGCACACACAGTTCTTACATTTTTCTAAACTAAAATGCCGGTCACACAGTCTCACATTTCCGTTAAAATATCTCCACTATGAGGATTTCACCAATATTATATATTCAATAATAATAATAATAATAATAATAATAATAATAATAATAATAACAATAATAATTTCAGTGAGAAACATGTTGTATAGTGTAATTTAAATTTGTGTGGTGGGGACCTGGTATGTCAGGTGCACACACAGTTCTTAAAATGTTCTAAACTAAAATGCCGGCCACACTGTGTGACGTTACTCTCACATTTCCGTTAAAATATCTCCACTATGAGGATTTCACCAATATTATATATTCAATAATAATAATAATAATAATAATAATAATAATAATAACAATAACAATAATAATTTCAATGAGAAACATGTTGTTTAGTGTAATTTAAATTTGTGTGGTGGGGACCTGGTATGTCAGGTGCACACACAGTTCTTAAAACTTCCAGTAAGTTCATCAGGCCTTCGATGATCTCTTGGAGGTGGGGGAGGGGTTGGTGTGGTGGGGACCTGGTATGTCAGGTGCACACACAGTTCTTAAAATGTTCTAAACTAAAATGCCGGCCACACTGTGTGACGTTACTCTCACATTTCCGTTAAAATATCTCCACTATGAGGATTTCACCAATATTATATATTCAATAATAATAATAATAATAATAATAATAATAATAATAATAATAATAATAATAGCAATGATTATTTCAGTGAGAAACATGTTGTATAGTGTAATTTAAATTTGTGTGGTGGGGACCTGGTATGTCAGGTGCACACACAGTTCTTAAAACTTCCAGTAAGTTCATCAGGCCTTCGATGATCTCTTGGAGGCGGGTGAGGGGTGGGCGTGGAAGGGGGC